>JAOVYW010019022.1:0-34208 GCA_025775045.1 Hiodon tergisus | reverse complement strand
CCCCCCCCCCCCCCCCCACAGTTCTACAAATGCTTCTCTACTTTTTCTAACATAGCGGTAGGACTTTGTTCATTGTGTTTTGCCAAGTGACACCATTGAAAACGATAGATCAGGCCAATGAGGTCCGAGCTGCGGTGCCTGATGAGTTGTATTTCAGCCCGAGTAGTGAAATGTGTTCATGTCCAGAGGCAAGCAGTCACAACACAAGGCCAAATGGAGTTATGTATCATTACTTGCAGCCCATCTACATAATTTCAGTGTTCCTCATTACTGCAAAGCATTTCAAAGGATGGCGGTGGGGGCTGTGAGACATTTTTGTCTGACTTAAATTTTAGATTAGAACCGTTTCTGTTGAAAAGTAAAAGCTATAGTTTCTCTCTATCCCAGATTTCTTCAGCATTTTATAATATACACTTTTATGGTGAATTTACTGTAATATAATTTTGTTCATTAACTCCATTTCACTCAAAAGTTTTGAGTACTATGTGCCTGTCAGAAAAAGTTTCACGGATCTTGGTGAAGTCATTATTTTCAGTCATGATAGACCTGTGGAATGTAATAGTACAAGCACCTTGATGAATGTATTAAAACTGTACCAACACGCTATGTTCCCATATGCATATACTACAGGGACACTGTAAAACCAGTGGGAAAACCAAGGCATTTTTTTTTAAATCTGTGGTTACATCTCCAAAAAAGTGCTGGAAGGCTACATGCAGCTCTCTTGCTCTGCCTCTCTATCCTTCCCTCACCTCTTCTCAGCCGCTATGGTGTGGGCACCAGAGGCTGTTTGTTTCGGAAGGTCTCCAGGAATGCCAACATGCCCTTCTTCACAGTGGATGTCCCAAATTTCGGGGGTGACGGTCCACGGTGATGCGGCGGGAAGGTGGAACTGTCCATGGAGTTGGCCCGCCTCACCTTGGGGCCAGCCCGCCAGATTTTGGATTTGAGTGGTGGAGTCTGGGACACCAAACACTTTTGATATTGAACCTGCACAGAGCAGAGGTAACAGTTGGTTTTTTTGGACCTTTAAAGTGTATTACAGTCCAGGTTAATTTTATGTGGAATCCTTTTTCCAATTATACAAACGCTCATTAGAGACTTTCCTTTTTACAGTTGGAATTGTAGACCCTAGATGGCTGAAGAGGTGATTTGGCCTAGTTATACTGCCTCTAGAAAAATTGAGGGTTACGGACATGCACATCAGCCAATCAAAAACTCAATCAGCATACCATGCAAGCCGCCTGCACTGCCTCCGAGATGATGCCAGCATCGGGTTCACACCAAAAGACATGGCACTCAAACCGTTGTCTCCCACCGTCCACGATCAAAGCAAAATTATGGCTGTCATGGCCCACGCCCAAAAACGTCAGGTAGCGCACCTGACAATCCCAGAATGGGTCCTCCCCTCCCTGATTGAAATATAAAGAGATGTATAAATTCAAGGATACATATTTGAACTCAGCCACCAACTCCTTCAACCAGCAGCTCTGTCACAACAGGTGTGCCAAGATGTTCATTACCTCCCCCTTCCAAAGTGAAAGCAGAGTGTCCGAGATATGGATGACAACCGGCTCCCACTCGTCCCGGTCCGTCGCGTTCATTATGTTCTCGATCGCCCGGTTCAGCACCTCCATGCCTACAGATAAGGCAAGCACACATAGACCAAACAGTACAGCCTAGACACAACAGTCTCCCTGAAACACAAGCTGCAGTAACCGTAATATACAGAATGAGCGCAACAAAGCAGTGGTTCTCTAAGTGATCCATGAAGGACACCATGTAGATAACCAGCTAAAATACATTTACGAAAATATCAAGTCCATCAATAATGTGGTGAAGGGGCCAAGCCCTGTCTGTTCAAAGTGTTGAATTGAAACTTTCCGTAACCTTTCAGCAGATGGATTGTTCTGTAAAAATAATTAACAGGAAGGCTGCTTGTCCTATCGATACGTTAAAAGGTTCAAACCTAGGAGGCGATCAGCGAAAAAGCGGGTTAAATCATTAGGTGGGGAAAAAAATTTTTTGGAGGACATTCGAACAAAACTGGTAGTATTATGTATAAAGGCTTTAATTTTAAACGGCATATCAATACAGTAGAAACCGAAAGTGATCGCAACATGATGCCTTAGAGTGTTCGTATTTCTACGGTTACCACGTCAGAATCAATGCGGTGTTTAAGAGTTTCGGTGCACTGGAACATTACTCAGAGAAAAGAGAGATTTAAGCACTTGCATTACTGTCTATCGAAAAAGAACGACAATGTCCATGATTTCAACAACCAAGTCATAATACAATTAGTTTCCCAGCAATACCGAAGAGGCAAGTTCTAATATCGGCAAGGACGTAAATATTACAAGTTTATCTGTAACCTAAATGGGCTCATCATTTCTAAGTTTATCTGCTTATCTAAACCAATCCGAATATATGTAATAAATGGCGACATGCGCGTAACTATTGACATCTCCAAATGTTTAAAATTAACATTTCTACAGTAATTTTTAATTAATGTAAACATTTACGAGTAAACGTCGCATTATATTAACGCAACTACCAGTGTCAGTATGTCACAAAAATTCAAAAATTTTGAGAACCGCTACTCTTAGGGCAAACCAAACCAAACCAAACCAAACCTAATTGGTTGATAACAGCTAGAAGCATAAAACAAAAGGTGAGGACAAACTGTGAAAATTGGCAAATCAGTTTTGATTTAATCTATTATTATTGTTTTAGATATATTCGTGGGGATATCATCAATTATAATGATAACGCATTGTCAAAGAAGACACTTTGACAGATGAAGCAATAATGCACTAAAGCTGTAAAAATAGGAATCTGGACTAAATGTCCCTCCAACAGCACTCATTTGTTTCTTCCCTGTCCTTGTACCCCCTCACACTCACCCATGGCCTGGGGAACGGGCAGGTGTCCAATGTACTCCACGTGGAACTTCTGCTCCCTTTGTCTCATCACATCCAAGAAGTCCACTGCAACAGGAACAGGATTCAACCATAAGAGGGAGCCTTGTTAATAACAAACCCACGCTCTATCGTGTTGTAATTCTACTACACCTTATCATTTCAGATTAAAGTTAACAAAATACAAAATCAAAACTCATGAACTTTCATTCATATAACACATTTGTCCAAATTAATTCATATAATTTTTTATTTGATTTTGTCTCAAATAAAAAAGTAAAATTAACACAAACAGCAGTTACCTTGCAAAGGCAGGTCTTCTGGGGATATACTCTCAACCGTGAGTGAATGTGGCATGGATGGTTGCATTGTGGCTTTCTCTGACATGATCTTAAGAGAGACACAGATGTGTCACTCTCCGCAGTCAACAACACATGAAGGTCAAGGGGTTGTCTTTAATTACCAAATACCACAAAAGTTTGTTGGGCCTCAGGGGTCAAAATTCCTTGCCAGAAGTCACTGTCTGTATTCCTCAGAAGGCAAGGTCACCTTTTACTGTTTGTATTCCACACATTACTGGTAAATTTACATTGCACCTCTATATTTATGCATACCCTTGTTAAATGTATCCATAATATTATTCATCAGAGAGAAAATTGTTGTGGAAAATATCTTATATTAACCATTTCTTTATAGATATTGATGCATGCTTCAGTATTGATGCATTTTCATTGTCATTCGTATAATGGCTTCCTGGACTTCTTGGTCCTCATGATGAAAAACAGCAACAAACACACTCCAGAGGTTTTCAAAAGCCTAGCCTTTCTTATACCTGCACTAACAAAGCAATTAAACATCACCCTTGTGTCCCAAATGCTATGGTGCCCTGAAATTTATAGTTTGTAAAAAAGGTGTTGTAATTTCTACATGTTGAAGCCAAAATGTATGAAAATACTCTTTAATGAGAATGTGCACTTTAACCGCTTGTGAATTGTTTGATTACAAATCTAAACCGGTAGAGTTCAGAGGGAAATCAAGAAAAAACATGGCTTTGTCTCAAAAATTATGGAGGTCACTATATATGGAGGACACTATGTTGTTGAAATTAATACTAGGTACCTAGAGAATTAAATTAAAGCTCTCTAATTATTGTTTATGTTCAACAATCAGTGTTAAAATGAGGAAAATGTTTGTAATCTTTTTTTGTCAGATTGATGAATCACTTGAATGAAAATATTCTAAATAAATGTGGCATTACAATACTATTTAAGGAGGTATTAAGGAGGATGTTATGAGAGTTTTTTGTGCTAGCCCTGCAGTAGCACATTCACCTTTGAGCACATCTCGTGTAGCGCAGTGCCGATGGCCTGAGCTGGTACATTACAGCGAAACACGTGACACTTCATCATACTGGTGCCTTTGTCACTGGCCACAAAGGCAAAATCCCTGCAAGAAACACAACACTTGTTAGTCATATCGCATTTCATTCTTCATTTACTCGGCAGACGTTCATATCCAGAGCTATGCGCAGTTTAACACCTTTCCCTTTATATTTCCCTCCCTATATAATTTTACACAGCTGGACCTTTACTGAAGCAAATTATAGCAGGTAGAATAGAATACGAATAAAATAGAATACCTTTTCCTTTTTGGTCAATGAATGGTTTTCTTGCCCAAGACATTTACAAGACAAATTTGTGTAATAGATGTACCATACTGAACTTTTGATTCAATGTTTCTGGAAGAGTAGTGTGAAGTCTATTTTGGATGTAATGAGGATATTAACTGGTTTGGCTTGATACCAGCAATCTGAAACATACATTTTCTTTCAGCTTCTAAATCCATTCCACACAATGTGTTAGCTCTTCCATACAGCTTTCCAATTATCTTCGCTAATCTAGAGTGAAACAGGATAAAATAAAATAAAAGATTTTAGCGTTAGGGGCCAAGGGATTGTAGTGAAAAGAGACATTTGGTGACAATTCAAAGTATTTAATCAGGGGCAGAGAGAAAGAAGGCCCTGAAAAGATATGATTAAAAGTCAAAGGATGGGCTCAGGACCCCAGAAAATTATGGACAGCATGTACAAACATCTCCTAAATAGTCAAACATCAGTTCCTAGAGCAGAGATAAAGTAAACAGAGATGCCTTTCATCAATTTAATCAGTTAGTTGAGACAGGGATGCCAGTGCTAGATGTCTGTAAGTAAATGAGAATGAATTTGATTTATACATGGGACATGATATAACCAATGAACAAAGACGCCTCAATTGCTGTGGGATGTGACCTAAGCTCAGCTGGCACAAACTCTGTGTAATTAAAGCATGATAGTTGGTGGTTCAACGTTATTATTTATTACCATAGTCAGACTCACGCATAAAATAAATGAGAGAGCAACATTATCAAAACAGGGCAGGGCTTCACATTTGAATGTGCTGATTGTGCAGAACACAAACTCTGCAGCTTTTCAATGATTAAGGTAAAAAACTTGAGTCAAAAAGGCTCCCTCGTCTTCTTTTCAGGGCAGATTAATCAAATCCTTTGATGTCTTTGGCTGTGTATGAAGACGATGCTGTGTCAGTTATATATATATGGATTATAATAAAAGCTCTTAGTGGAAATTTAATGAGTTATCACTGCTTTTTCTCTCCGAATAGATGTATATTTCGGCAGGTATGTTCTTGTAAAAAGGATTTGATAAAAAGGGTTTGATCCTTTTATTTGACTCAGAAACCCCTCTCATACATTCAACACAGATGAGGTCCTTTCAACTGCTTTAAAAACCTGCTATTGCTATTGTTATACACTTTGTTATATATTACATCTCAGAGGATTTTTATCACAGAAGACAGCAGGATTTTTATTTCCAGAATTTGAAGGATGAAACAAAGTAATGGGACATTAGAAATATTACAAAATGTTACAATTCTAAGATTTTACACTGCACTACACTAGATTTTACACTACACTATTGTATAATTCCGGCTGACCTTAGATTTAAACTGTACAACTGTCTGTACATCAATGGTCCCATTTTAAATGGAATAAAACGGTACACTCTCTTTAGCATGTATAAGGCATACAAGTATTTTTTTTACATAGCAGGGTGAATCAAAATTTTACACCCTTTAACACATAAAGCACAAACAAATTTAAAAAGTTTCCATGGCCAATTCTGGACATCAGTCATCAGTCATAGTTAAGTAGTATATCATTTCTATATGGAAGTTAATTTGAAAATGTAAAAAAAAACCTTTAAAAAAAACCGATCATGTGCATACATAATACTTACAACGTTTGAGTGGGCATGCCCCAGTATGTTACACTTTGGTGCTGAAAACTGTGAGAGGTCGCAGAACCAGCGGGGAATTCCCTGGAGCACTAAAAAACACTGGGCAGGCATGGCACTGGAGGAAACCCAGGAGTGCCCTGCCAGACAGGGGGGACTGATCTGACTACCCAGGGGCCACTGTCCAGCACTTGGGTGGTGTTGCCGTCCCTTCCCCTGCAACGGCCGTTAACACCACTACTCTCGGGTCCTGCCTGGATGACGAACAGGAGGGCCTCCTCTTTTATGTCACCCTGGCCCTGACAGACTTGCTGCCTAATGACCTAAGTGGTCCTCGGTTTGGCAAACATCCCAGGGACATCCCCAAGCCAGCCTAAAGGACAGGCAGCATGTGGGGCCAAATACAAAAACAATGGGCCTCTTCTTGGAAAATAAATAAAACTGGCCTTCCATCTACCTGTGTCTGACCACTTCTAGACCGGGTACGCCCCCAGTGTGCCACAGTGCCTTGTTTGATGCAATAAGCAAAATGAAAAGAAAAACCTTTTGGTAAACAAAGCAGATTTTCTCTGTAGTCAAATCTATGCACCTTAATAATAACTATTTTTTTAACTATTTTATTTAAAATAATTTATTAAAGCCTCATAAGACCCATAAGGACAGATCACTGGCATTTTGATGTCAGTTATTAATACACATTTTTGGTAATCATTGGTAATTATCTTTCAATATTTAACTGTTAAAGTGTATATTAAACTGTGGAGATCAATAACTAGGGTTGTTAATGAAGACCATCCAATTGATGGCTGTCCCACCCTCTTGCTTTTAGTCAATGTTAGCAGAAGAGTTAGTGCAGACATTTTAGGGTTAGTGCATGGCTCCAAAATAATGTCACCACAAAAAAATGAAATGGAACTGTATCAACAGACGGGCAATGGTTAAGACGACAGGCTTGTAACTGAAAGATTGCTGATTCAAGTCCCACTCCAGTGGTTGTATCCTTGAGCAAGGTACTTAACCTGCATTGCTTCAGTAAATATCTAGGTTAGGGTCTATATAATTTGTCACCAGTACAAGTAATCATATATTTGATTAACTATATATAGTTATAGTTATTATATTTAATTAATTATATGCTTCAGAAGGCTTTTCTGTGTTCAGAACAACATTTAAAGCAATGAACACCTGACCAGTTCCTTCTCAATATCCAATTCCATGTAAATTGGTGGATTGTAAAATTGAAAGCTATATAAGAGCACTTTGGGAAGAGCATCCGATGACAAATTATTAGATATATAAATAACAATTAGTAATGAATTAACAACTAATAACCACCCATAACTTATTTAATAAAATATTAATTTTTTTTGCTAATGTTGAATTAAACCATGGGAGTAAAAAATTCATTACCTGTCTCTGTATTCAAGGGAGCCAAAAAAAGGGAAAGACAATGAAGACAAAAGATTATGTCATACTTCTTGAATACTTTCAGTTAAATGAATCACTGAGCTGTGAACCTCCTAGCACATCAAATTAGATTTGTTGTGATCCAACAACCCATTAGCAGATCAAATGAGATGTGAGCCAACAACCCCCATTTGTAGATAAAATGAGATAATAAACCCACTAGTTGCCCACCTTCCATTGTTGCAGCCCACGCCCCATACACGGATGTTGACGATGGGCTGGCAGTGAATGAGACTGTGGTCCACAGGGTCCACAAGGCTGAGGGTGTCATTCTTCAACACCATCACCATGTCTTGGCCCTGCAGAGGCAAGTACTGTCAACTACGCGCTCAGTGCAGGATGACTGCTAAACCTAGCTCTTCATCTAGACCTCTCAGGTGAATGTAGCATAATGGGAATGCAGATTATTACTGTTTTATTATTATTATTCAGTTGCTAAGCAGACACTCTAATCCTCAGCGTATTACACGGCTTACAATTTGATCCATTTATACAAGCTGGGCATTTCTAAAGAGATTTGTGTTAAGTACCTGACCATTATCTCATGGCAGCAATAAATGGCTTCCAAAAAAGATGATATGTTGGCTGTAGGTTAACGGGGCTCAGGGTAATAATGACAGGTCTTCACGCATTTGAGCACAAAGAGAGTCAACTTCATTACAATGTGAATTTGCTTCATTCCAATAATGATGAAAGGAAAATTGTATTAACATAATGCTATCTTAGCACACACATACACACACACACACCCACATACACACAAACACACACACACACACACACAAATCCCACACCCTCACTCACCTCTCCCCAGGCGCCAACAGCATCGCGCCCCTCACACTTGCTGTGGGATAACTGCTGAATGCAGTTGTTGACAGCAATGCTGCTCTTGCCTGGTATCAGGTCCTCTTCTGGGATTTCCACCCAGCCCAGGGAGCGCACTGCAAAGCACTGTCAATGGGAGGCGGACAAACAGGAAAGGAAGAAAAAAGCATTCATGGATAATCAGGAAAGGGAGAGAAAAAAATTAAACGATCCACAAATGGAAATAGGGCTGTAAATACACGCACTTATGTAGGAAGTAGGAAACCACTGCATTTTTGGATTCACAGTTATCCCCTGGTTTTCAGCACGGTTTTTGGATCCCTTACATGCAGCCAATAAATAGGTCTTATTTTTGGTAGCTCATTAGTACCATATTTCCCTTGTGGGCCCTTACAATAAGTCAGCTCCTAAAATGGGCAGGAGTCCTCAAGGGAGTGAATATCATATATTCTGTGAAAGTAACTTGTAAGGCAAATGTGGGTAAAAGGGGTTACCTTGGAGTCGGGATCCATATTAGGGCAGAAATAATCCTCCTGCCATGTCAGGGTTCCCCTGTAAGAGGGATCGGGGACAATTTAGATTATCACCAATCACAACTGAAACCAATCGCATCATCTTTGTGTTTACCTTTCCTTGTGCACCCATTTCTTCATTTCCCTTTCAATCAGATGACAAGCATGTTACTGGCACAGACACCCTGAATGGTGGTTTGTGTGTGTACCGATGCCTTCTGATGGCCTCTCAGTTATATGGCACTCCTCTCTCTGCTTCTTAATCCACATCTGTTAGGTGGGAGGAAGGTCACTCGGACTGGCTAAGCTGAGTCTTTCTGAGTTCCAGATTAAGGAAATGCTTCTTTCTTAGAAAAAGGACATGTGTGAGTGTAAGTTTGTGACTGTCAGCATTTCAGCAAAATTGGGTTGAATTTTATTAATTATGTATTTTAATTATATGAAAATAAGTTTGGTTTTGCAGATGCTTCTGTGTTAGTATGGCGTGCATTTAAACTAAAGACCACCAGGTCACAAAAATGTTCCACAGTCTTTTCTAAACGCAATTCAATGAAACATCACCTGTGACAAGCAATTATTTTCCAAGCCACAGTCATTTTAATTCAGCGTAATTTTTAAAACAGGAGTACACTAGCATCTGTTAATTGATGAAAAACTTGCCCTGTACCACAGTGTACTGAGTTATCCTCTTTTCATCTCCTGTCAGATAATGCTTCAATGTTCTGGTGAGGGAAGTGAAGACAATTGCCTTTTCTCTACCATTACTCTTTTCGTGGTATCAACCAACCAAATGTAAAATTTACATTCTTGGAAATCTAAGATTGCTAGTGTGGTATGAAGACAGCAAACAGTTTATTTCCATCTGCCTTCACAAATCAATCAAAGCTAAAATAATTGGCTTCTTAATTATATGACCGTTTTCATACTCTGAAACACAGGTACAATGACTGACACAGTATTCATCTCTTTGGTGTGCAGTCCAGCCAAAATTATGCCTGGAGGGTTTTACTCTCTGCTGCCATTTGATCGGCTCATGATCCAGATTTATCTTTCATCTGAATTTGTACTACTAATAGTGATAAACATAGAGAAGGACCTAATGGGTCACAGATGTGTGCCACTCAAGGCACCACCAGATTTAAAGAAGGTAGAAGAGAGATGATTCAAATAGTGAAATCAATTCCATGTTTAACCTCTGAGTTTGTAACCATGTACCTTAATACTTTTTGTTAGTAAAAAACACTGCATCAAGAAAAAGGGTTTTCTGGCTCATTAGAGAAATAATTCAATCAGTTATAAATGTTTTCTAATTGATGCTAATTTTGCTTTCAATATTCCCAGCTTTTAGTGATTTTCTGTTCTTGCCCTGTTCAGACCTGCATCATTGCTCATTACGAATCTCCTCAGAAGTATTCTTTTTCTCATGTCACAAGACAAAGCTTTACAACCACACAGAGCTCCATCCCACAGGGAGTTGCTGCTAGACAGTCTATTCCACCACCATAACAAGTTCCTCAGTGCAGCTCTTGAATCTATCAAAGCAGCAGATGCAGGTCCTGCAGATATTGCATGCAGGGAGAAAACATGGAATCTAGCATACCCACTGTTGCAGAAAAATCAGTGCTCAATTATCTTTGTAATGTGTACACTTTGTGCCAAATATAAATGACTGGAATTGAGTTGTGGGATCCTATAGATTTTGAGGTAATACTATGGATATATAGCCTTACATCATCTGGTTTACATCCTATCTGTATAGGCCCTTGTACTTTGAGTTGTTCATTTATCTGCCTGTAAGAAAGTTGGTATATTTTGGTGTGTGTATAATTCCTTTCTATATTCACAGAAACAGCTCATAGACCTGTAATTGAAGGGTTGCCGGTTCAAGTTCCTCAGCTGTTGTACTCTTGAGCAAGGTACTTAACCTGAATTGCTTCAGTAAAAATATCCAGCTGAAGAAGTGGATAAATGTAGAAATGTAGAAATTCTATGCTGTGTGAGTTGGTTTGGATAAACGCGTCTGGTAAGCAACTAAATTGTAAATGGACTGCAGTTAAATGCATTCTTTCTCCGAACTGAGGTAAAAAAAAAAAAAAAAAAGTGTGGGTGTATGCTGTGATTACCTGTCATTTATGGAGGCTGTAGGGCTCTTAATCTGCCTTGCCCTGGACCCCCGCTTGGAATGAGTGCTGAATCTCTGGAAAGCAAGAAAAGATGAGCCTGACTCCATCTCTGGGCAGCGTGAAAATGATGCCACATGTAATCTGAGAGGCAGGCAAAACATAAGAATGAACTGGGTATTTGGTGGATTGATGAACACGATCACGTTTGTAGGTAGTGCTCCATGCCAAGATCAGAGCCTACCTTGTGATCACTCTCTGTGATTTCATTTGGGCGCCGGTCATCTTCAGTGCTGTAAGACGGATGCTGCCACTGTGTGGTGCCCGTAGGAACATGCCAGTAGTAGGTGCCAGTGGTGTCCCGGATGGTACGCCAGCCAGGTGGCAGGTCCTTATCCGGTTCCAGGTTCCGATCATTCCAGATATTATCTAGAAATCCAAGGAAGTTGAAAATATCATAGTGAACTGAAAGTGTGAAATTTGACGACGGAAATGCAAGTCGATACTTGCAGTACAACCTGAGATACCTGATGGAAAACCAAAGCACCCTAAAGTTCCTCTCAGACAAGACTCAAAAACCTTATGTTCTCAAGTGTATGACCAAATAAACATAGACCGCATCCCTGGCAACCACAAATTTGATCAACAAAGGAACAAACTGTATTTGACTTTAAATCAAAAATGTGCTTCATTTTTCCAGGCTGGCCTATGGGATGTGCTCCAAAAATTTTCTGCAATTGTAAATAGAAGGAATATATATATATTTTTTTTTTTTTTCCAATGCACCCTGAATGACAGTTAGAAAATGTAAACATTACTACCAATTTCTCCCGGGTACTGAGCTCTAAGACCAGTCCATCGCAGACACACAAAAACACAAGACATTTACAAAGGACTAATCCACCTAACACCCTGGTCTTTGGGCAATGGGAACATAGCGGAGCACCAGGTAGAAACTAAAAGAACAGGGGAAGAACTAACTGAGTCCCCACAGACACTGAGCGAAAACGGGTTTTCTCTGGGAGGAGCCAGCACTAACCACCAAGCTACTGCGCTGCCCCACTCGACGTTCATAGAACATGGAAACCTAAAGAATTTGGAAAGAGGTCCTAGTCAATCAATTCTTTGTTTCATTGTCTACTAACCAACCTCCAGTGGCATTTTCAGTATTTTCAAAAATTACTTTGTGTAGAACAGAAGTATAAACAAAGTTTAGTTAAAGGATAAGAGTTAATGTAACAGTCAAAAAAAATAAAGTCACAATCACATGTTTGAACACATCCAGAAGCAGAGAGCATGCTCAAGCGGTCTCTAGCCAAAGTTAACCGTATCCTCTGTTGAGATATATGCTTGTAAACAATTTGGATTTAAATAGATGCAAATTTAGTTCAGGGCCCTTGGCCTTCTGTCAAGGACAAATCGAAAAAAGAGGTGTTAATTCTAGCAGAGGGTAAACTCGCTTCCACCTGCCTCTGGATTTCTGCTTCTGGAGTGATAGGAGTGTATTTAATCAGTCGAAGCTCTGCCTTGGTAGGTATGTTGTTTATTTTTTGAAAGCATGAACTTAAACCAGATCAGTCCACAGACTGGAGACTGAAGACCGAGTGAGAGTTGAAAGCTATTTTGAACTTTTATTTCTGCAGAAAGAGTGGTTCAGCTCACAGGCATAAACACGTTGAAGTATAATATGTTTGAAGACATTCTTATACGGTGTAGAAAAAAGCAAAGAGATAGCATGGACAAAGTAATTAACGAACAAATAAATTATTGTAGCCTTCTGGTACAATGAGTCCCATTGTCCCGTCACCCTAATAATACTTTCATTTAAATCTTCAATAACAATAACAATCTGAATATTAGCTACTTTTAAAATGGAATTTATATTTACAATGACTTCCATTTATGATGATAAAGTATAATGACATTTTTATTTGAAATTAGGCCTAAAATTCCCATGCAGAATTTACAGATGAGATGGTTAATCCCTGGTTACCAGGATTAGTAACAGAAAAGAGATGTGCCTACAATGTATTCCTGTGTCTCATGTGTTCTCGAATTAGCCTAATTATCCCTTTTCAACCATAGTTAGCATCCATAAAAATTTGTTAGTAAAACCTAGAGCAATGCTATTTCTAACAGCTTTAACAACGAAAACAGGACCAGGTACAATCCTGTATTGAAGAGGTATGAAATCATGATACTCTCATACAATATACACTCAGTGGCTAGTTTATTAGGTACATCCATCTAGTGGATCCCTATTAGAAGGAACCACTTACGCGAACAGCGTGGTGTACCTAATAAACAGGGCACTGAGCGTACTTATGTAACAAAACACCTGGGCTTTAATCAGTAATCCTGGTATTATGAGGATTGGAACCCAAAGATAACTCATAAAACTATGTAATCACCTTTCCTTTAACACTCTAACACAGTAGTATCTACTCCCTTTCATTCTTATGAACACTGTCATTCCAGTCAACTGTGACCTGAAAACGAGAATCCACTTTGAGTAGTATTTTGGTGGTCGAACGTGAAATTGCTTTTAACAGCACATGTATTTGAAGGAGTCGGGATATATTTCCTAAAAGTAAATTATTTTTTACATTATATTATTTAGTTCATTAACAGAATGCCTTTGCCATAGTGACATCATTTTGCATATAGTTTCACCTTTTATCAATTCATACAGCTGAATATTACCTGAAGAAATTCAGGCACCTTGCTCAGATATACCATGCCTTTTCTTCAATTTGAATCAGCAACATCCTGAGGGAAAAGCTTTAATAACTTTAACGCCAATATAATATATTCACATAATATATTTCACGTTTCATAAATACATTAAAATGACTGATAGGTGGTATAAATTAATCTGGGGCATGAATACGTCAAAATATAATAAATCCGTTTGATGAATTTTATAATTATCATTTATTATTATTATTATCATTATATATATTGAAACAGCAGAGACATCTCACACAATTCAAGTGGCAAGTCACATTGGTGCAGCTGAGCTTTTTCCTAATGAGATGGAAGACATTATGATGACATAATATCCCCTCTACGCTCTAATTTTCTCAGCCTTTCCAACCCATGGTAACACCCTTTATCTTACTCCTTTGTCTCGCACTGCATCTTATCCATCACTATCATCACGCCCACCGATTCATCTCTATTACACATCCATCTCTTGAAACACACACAGTAGACTCCCAGTGAAGATCTCCCAGTGTCATCTTTCATCTGTTTTATTCTGTTTGAAACGTTTCAGTATTCAGGATTTCCTGCCATTTTTGGAGGCTAGTTCTTCCGGAAAATTAAACCGTTTTTTACAGAAAACTAATAGGATGCACGTGAAAATACATATAGGACAATATGATGTACGAGAATAATCTTCTGTGAATTATTTATAGGGCCCAAACCTATATATGGAGTAATGACTACATGTGACCTCTCTCATCCAGAAGATGAAATCGACGACATCACAAATGCATGCGTGCTGTTCTGTGGTTTCTATTTTTGTATGTGTAAATTATTCATGTGGTTATGCGTTTAGGACTCGTTGTTTTTATGTGCGTGTCTGCGCTTGTTTATGTGTGTTTGTCCATGCATGTGCATATTTATCATAAAGGCAGAAATGAGTGGTCATCATCTCGCACAGATGTATTTACAACCCAGAGCTAGGTCCGAGTGACTGACAGCTTCTAGCAGATTTGGGCCTTCACTTCAGAAAAGGTGGAACTCAGCTCAATGATTCTGTCTGTCTCCAACTGCTGACAGCCACTGTTCAAGCTATTCATTCTCCACAGTTCAGAGCACCGACGAGAAACTGACTAATCATCATTAAACTGTTCTCAATAGACAAATAGACATGTCTGGGGTGACCTGGAGGGGTGCATTAAAACTCCAGGAAACATTGCAGTCAAGAGAGCCACCCAGTCCTGATTTCACCTCTTCTAAACTAAGACCAGCAGGCAAGTCTTCTCCTAGTTCCAAGAAAATAGACGTAATGTTAATTAGGAATAGCAGATCATCCTACATTGACAGTGTATTATCCTGTCACATGACAGTGTTGTTAGCACAGGCCAACTACCGTAATTTCCGGACTACTTTTTTCACACGCTTTGAACACTGCGGCTTAAACAATGATGCGGCTAATTTATGGTCACATCGGACCAATGAAATTACCGAACAGGTCACAGTGGACCAATGAAACGGTTCGAATTAAATCAAACGCACTCACACTAAATTCTTCAGATCAGTCATTTTGCGCTTCATGCACACACCCTCATCATGGAAAACACACGAAGAAATGCAAATGATTCAGCTTTCAAGTTAAAGGCGATCAATCTGACTGTCGAAGAAGGAAATAGAGCTGCTGTTTTTTTATCCAGAAGTTTTACAGGCACTGTCCGGAAAAAAGCATTTACGTTACATATTTAATTAAAAGATAAAACAATCTTTCTGTGTAACATCTGTGTAAATATCTCATGTTACAACGTGGACACCTGTGGCTTATAGACAAGTGCGGCCTATATATGTACAACATATTTTTTTTTTTTTTAAGTTAGTGGGTGCGGCTTATATTCAGGTGCGCTCAATAGTCCGGAAATTACGGTAGTTCCTCCTGAGTGCTCAGTGACTCCGCTATAAAGGAAAGAAACATTTGGGAAACATCAAAATTAATGTTTTCATTTCTTAGCAGTGTACCTGAGAGGACTTCTTATCACACCTTTCTTCACAAGCGTTGTACACTTTTTAGAGTGCAGCTCTAAAGTTTTGTTGGTGGACTAACAGGCAAATAGAGCACCTCAGAGTGAACTAATCTAATTATTTTCTTATATTTCATATGCCATAGCTCATTGGGTTTTTACGGATTTTGAAATCTAATAGATTTGAGGCTATGTAAGCAATTAGCTTTACCCTCTGTGGTTGGAACTTATAAAGTCACTCTGCCTGATGAGATCTTGTGATTCTTAAAACGAGGGTATGGGTAGCAGGTGGCAGCTCACGTTGCGGCAGTCTCTCCTGATAAAGAAGCATTTTGTTGATTGCTGCCTCCAAAAATAAAGGGCAGCAAGCCAAACCCACCAACCATTCAGCCTGATCTGATCCAGACATCCAAACCAGAGTGCTTTTCGAGGTGTCTGTTTCTCCCGTTAAATCAGCCCATTCAATCCATACAAGACTCTCTCAGTCATCACTGCAGCTCCTCTACCCATCCCCAAGTTTTCACTTTCACAAAACAGTGTTTAGAGACAGACGGGTCAAAGAAAACAGGAGACACTCTGGGGCTAAGGGCTGGATTCTGAGAACTGGAGGGAGAGACAAAGACAGACAACTGGGGGGGATATGAGGTAGGAATAGCGAGCAGTATTTTGTCGAAAGACGGCAGTCCTTGTGCTGGATATAAAGTCCACTGGCTGGACTGGTCAGTCTTAAAGTTCTGTGAATCTATCCATTAGGTGCATGATACCAGAGGTCAGTAAAGTACCACTGCTCTACCTCACCAGTTACAGACATTCTCATTCATTATTGTTTCTCTCTGTTACAGATTTGCAAGGTAGCAAATGATCACTTCCCAGAATAAAAGAGGTCAGTCTGAGAACGGTGACGTTAACAAAGTGAGGCAGGTGCTTCATGGTGCAAATATTTGTGCCACCTCAAATAACGGGGAAAAATATGAATCAGATCATTAAGATAGAGGTGTATGAGCTAATACCAGCAAAGCACATTACATTGTTCTTTTCCAAAATAAATAGACCTAGGCATGAATTATCAAAATCAGATCAGTGGATTGCAACAGAGGAAAGGCCATGACCAACTGTTGCATATACGTTCCATGAATGAAGAAAATAATACAGATGTTAAAAAGATAGGTAAGGATATATAGCTTATTGTAATGTGAATACAATCAATACAATTGATTATCATTCATTTATTTATAATTATTATTCTTTCATTTCTTCTTCTCAAATTTTTCTCTCAATTTTTTCTCTTTCCTTACTGTTATTATCGATGTTCCCCTCCAGGTGCACATGGTGAAAATCTGTCGTCGTACTTCTACGTCTAATCTACCACCTGCTAAGTAATTCAGGGCCTTCTCTCTCCATTATAGAATCACTCAGAAAAGTCAGACCCTCACTGCTGATCTAGTGACACAAAAAGGCAATTGTTACCAAGACACATCAAGGCAATTTAGTTACACCCAGGTAAATGCTTCAAAAAACCTATTCTTAATGATATTGCAAATTATGATTACTCACTGGTGTGTGAGACTAAATCTGTGAATACATGAATAATCATCACACATCTACACACCTTTGCAAGTAATCAATAGACATACGGCTTGTAAGCGCTAGACAGTGGCTTTGCATCCGTCATTCTGCATTGACTATTTTTACGAGTGACAGTGATATTATCAATTGGCACTTCCATTGTTCCTGGGTTTTTTTGAAAATTAAAGTGACGGTGGAGATTCCCTTTTCTGCCAGACATTTCAGCTGGAACATGCTATTTCTAATGACAAACAACATAACCTTCATTACATTGGTGTAAAACACTTTGAAACATGGCAAACAAAATGCCCTTTATGAAAGCACTGAATATACTGAGTACTGTTTTAACATGCAACAAAGGGGAACTCATACCCCCCGGTATGCAAACTCCATGTTCTGCTACAGCAGACAATGCAAGTGGTGCAGCTCAGCTCAGGCCTCAGCAGGCAACATACACTGAAAATTGTATTTCAAACAGGTAGGGAGGAGAACACGCAAGACAGCTTAGTACTCACCGTCATAGTTGACGATGATAATGGCTAGCATGTAGTCCTTCCCCAGCATGTTGAGAGTTGTTTCCCAGCCTGGCCCAGGTTAACAGCGGTACATCCCACTCTCAAATCTGACACTGTCAGGACCGCTCTGCCTCGCACACAGAACTCAGAATTGCGTCTGCATGCCAAGGGGATTAAAACTACAATTCTCTCTCTCTCTCTCACCTACCTCGCTCTCCCTACGTCTTTGGCTCAGGGGCTCTCTCTCTCTCTCTCTCTCTCTCTCTCTCTCTCTCTCTCTCTCTGTCTCTTACTCTAGCTCTACCCTCTTTTCTTTCTTACTCCCCCCAGCTCTACAACCCCCAGCACTGAACATACTGTAGTAAAAGCAAATTAAGTAATCACATCGCTCTGTACGCTTCCCCCCTCTTTCTCTCTGTCTCTTTCTGGAGCTGCGGTGAACCGCTTGTGAGATCGCGTCACCTCTCGTCTGGAGCGGTTTGCGTTTGATAATGCCTACAGCTCCGACTTTCCCTCTCTCATCTACCCACCCCCCCAATCCCAGCACCCACCGCCCCCCTTACCTCTTTTATCCTCCACTGCACTCTTAAGGATGGCTGTACATACACTGCATTGAATACAGGCAAATTAAACGCAGCTCTATGTTGAATATAGTTAACATACATGCATATCTTTCAGTACCTTGTAATGTGTTTAACTGAAATATTAAAATGCCATGGATAGATGCTGAGTAATTTCATTTACTTTATTGGGAGAAGAGTATGTAACAGCTCATAGACAGCGATATGACCAAGCCAATAGCACCCTACAATTATGAGACAAGTAATGTCACATACCTTTCACCAAAAGTTAAAGTCGAAGGTTATTTGTAATCGTTATTGCCAAATGTATTTGAACATCTGCACTTGAAGCGGTCTCAATCCACAGCCAGCGAATTGATCTGTGGCCATCACATGTGGCCATCACATGTGGCCTTTCACGCATATGTATTCAAACTTTAATGTCATCATTGCTAATTTATACTACTAAATTTAGAATTTGTAACATTATCATGTTTATTTTGCAAATGCTGTAGTAGAAGTATACAGAAGTATACAGAAGTGGAGACAGCAGTATTGTTGATTGTGGGATTACTGTAAATCCTCAGCTTTATAAATTAATTGGCTTCTACAGGATGCTGAACTAGTCATTGAAAAAAGGGACACACGCAGTGTAGTGGAAACCAGGATTTTTGAAATGCATTATAAAGAGAGGTGTTTGGTTTCACAGCAGTTTTAGTCTCCTCTATTTTACACAGAAGATAACTGTCAATAAATGAAACAACGACACACTTTCTGCATACTATAAATTGTACAATTTAATTCTGCTTGGATTAAGTAACATTTTTTAAAATTAACAAATATAATAAAGAGCTTTGCAATTAAGGCTGTATCAGGTTCTTAACTATCACGTATGTATAAACACATTGAACTGAATCAGGATTCCAAGAATTATATTTAGACAGCATATTAAGCTACTTATTAATTGTTATTATAACTATTGTTATTAGTAGTAGTAGTAGTAGTAGTAGTAGTTGTAGTATTTAAACAGAGATATAGGAGCCACCACAACATCCACATTTTAAATATACTAAATTAAAATATCTGAAGCAAAACAGAATTTGAAACTGTTCCTCCTTATCACATTTATTTTCACAATTTCTTTGGGCGAAGTCTGTACATGGTAAATTGCCCAAAGGTATATACACCGATAAGCCATAACATTATGACCACCTGCCTAATAATGTTTAGGTCGCCCCTTTGCCGCCAAAACAGCCCTGACCCGTCGAGGCATGGACTCCATCTGGCATCAAGATGTTAGCAGCAGATCCTTTAAGTCCTGTAAGTTGCCTCCATGGGGCCTCCATGGATTGGACTTGTTTGTCCAACACATCCCACAGATGCTCGATTGGATTGAGATCTGGGGAATTTGGAGGCCAAGTCAACACCTTGAACTCGTTGTTGTGTTCCTCAAACCATTCCTGAACCATTTTTGCTTTGTGGCAGGGCACATTATCCTGCTGAAAGAGGCCAATGCCATCAGGGAATTACGTTGCCATGAAAGGGTGTACACGGTCTGCAACGATGCTTAGGTAGGTGGTACATGTCAAAGTAACATCCAGGACATGGCAGGACCCAAGGTTTCCCAACAGAACATTTCCCAAAGCATCAAACTGCCTCCGCCGGCTTGCCTTCTTTCCATAGTGCATCCTGGTGCCATGTGTTCTCCAGGTAAGTGACGCACATGCACCTGGCTATCCACGTTATGTAAAAGAAACCATGATTCATCAGACCAGGCCACCTTCTTCCATTGCTCCGTGGTCCAGTTCTGATGCTGACGTGCCCATTGTAGGCGCTTTCAGCAGTGGCCAGGGGTCAGCATGGGCACCCTGACTGGTCTGCGGCTATGCAGCCCCATACGCAACAAACTGCGATGCACTGTGTGTGTTCTGACACCTTTCTATCAGAACCAGCATTAACTTATCCAGCAATTTGAGCTACAGTACCTCGTCTATTGGATCGGACCAAATGGCCCAGCCTTCGCTCCCCACGTGAATCCTGAGTCTTGAGTTCACCACTTTTCCTTCCTTGGACCACTTCTGATAAGTACTGACCACTGCAGACCGGGAACACCCCACAAGCGCTGCAGTTTTGGAGATGCTCTGACCCAGTCGTCTAGCCATCACAATTTGACCCTTGGTAAAGTCGATCAGATCCTTACACGTGCCCATTTTTCCTGCTTCTATCACATCAACTTTGAGGACAAAATGTTCAGTTGCTGCCTAATATATCACACCCACTGACAGGTGCCATGATGACGAGATTATCAGTGTTATTCACTTCACCTGTCATTGGTCATAATGTTATGGCTGATCGGTGTATATATGTGACCATGTATATACAATGTATGTGTGCATATAAATAAAAGTTATGTGTTTTAGAAGGAGTCAAATGGAGTATGGTAGGGCATATATCATCAGCCGCTCTTCCATCGGTCCACCTTAACTGTTAGCCATGTTTGTACGGCTCCCACAATCCACCATTCTTCGGGTCCAGGATGCTGCAAGCTTCTCCCTTTTCGATTAATTATAAGGGCAACAAGGGACCCGACTTTTGTGATTTCTGTCCCTATTGGCCGCTGTCCACATGACTTTTAATCTTAAATGTATAAAGTCCTTACGACGACCACACTGTGTTTTCTTTCTTTCCATTTCCTTTCATGTACAAGCGAAACAGAACTGCTACATGCACTGTCGCCGTTGGCGTATTCAGGGAATCGGTAGATCCGTAATTTATCACTTGGAATCGTTGTCGCAAGTAAGTAAAACGGTTAAAAGCCTTACACATACCGCTAAACGACATAGTGCTTATGTCGTTTATACTGCTTATACTGCAAATGCGAAAGAAAAAAAAGACTTTCAAAATAAGGAACACGTGTTACAAAACCAAAAACTACATCAAACAGTATAACAGTGTCATTAAATAATAAAAAGTATTTAAACAAAGCAGAGGCTTAAAAAAAAAAAAAAAACGAGTGCTACATCTCGGGTAGTAAAAACAGTAAACACAAAACACTTTCCCCAAACCCCACAGACATTCTGCAAAATGAATCAAAGCAATCAAAATCACACACTAACTGTTCAAAATGAAACTTGGCATACCTAATGAACCTAATTTAGTGACAACCAAGATCACACTAATGTGACACATTCAAAACGCTACTATCAGAACCTACTTCAGTGTAGAGACTAAAGTTTTTGATCATACTGTATATTGTTTTGTGTACTCAAAAGAATACTAATGTAAAAATTCAAGTTTTATACTTCAACAGGATTCAATGCATTTCAAAAAGCATACTTTAAGCACAATAAAATGCCAATAAACTGTAAATATATTTTGCATATGCATTAGGAAAAATCAGCCTCTTTGTACTACTGTACTGTATGTTAGATCCATTGTACAGAATAGAGAAACAAACTGTCAAAAACGGTAAAATCTAAATCAGATGTCAAGAAATAAATATTTCATATCAAAATGTCATTTGTTTTGGTCTGGGCTCAGATTCTCATCAACATCAAAAGTGATATTCTCCTTGGCCAGACAGCGGGGGAAATGTTTTCTGGTATGACGCATCCACTCCTAACAGGACTCTGCTGAAATGTTACCATAGACTTCTTCTGTTGCCTGGAGAAGGGCCATACATTCATGGGGTTTGACGATCATACACCTTCCACTGCCATGCTGAAAAAAACACTCCTCAATGTGGTTAAGCAATGGGGAATTTGGTGGGAGATAGAGAATTGTAAACCTGGAGTCTGAGTACTGCAGGCATAATTTTCAACTACCATTTGCACAATGGCAGTCTCCTATTCGTCTGTAAGTAGACACGCTCTACCGCCACAGAGTGGCCATCTCTCAGTTCCACAAAAACAAAATAGCATACAGCAAACACTACAGTAATACTGTGTACAAGACAAACATATAGTATAGCTACCACTTTGACTGGCCTCTGTTAGACATGAACCTTTTTGTTCTTGAACCACTCCAATGTTGCTTTGGCCTCAATTTCCTTGTTCCTCCATTTAAAATCTCCTTAATTTCCTTGTTCTAGTCCTGTGTGAGGCAGAAGTGTGGTTACATTATTCAGAAAGCTTGGTGGAAAGTGAAAGCTTTTTTACAGTTCTCTCAATAATTCAGACTAGCACATGTGGTTTCTCTCACTTCTACAGTTTGTCTAAATAACAGTGGATCACACGCACACGCACACACACACACCATTGTTAGCAATAAACGTATTTCCTTTGGACCATTTCTGCTAATGCCAATTGTTTTCCAGTACCAAGTTTTCAGCAGCCTTTAGCCGGAGCTGCCAATATATGTGTGCCATGCTAAAAGTTCTGGCACATAAGAAAACTAAAACTTTAACTTTGAAAAGTCAAATACCCTTTCATGAAAAATCTTTTTTTAAATTAACATATTTAAACACAACATGCCATGATAAAAGTAATAGTGTGTCTATCCTACCTTTCCTTCAAAGCCAAGACAATTGTGAGATGTATCGGCAACTGCCAAAAAGGCCAAAAAAGGTTAGAACTACTTACTTAGGATTATGTTTGTTTATTTACATAGGCACTGTCCTATACATTAGAAGTAAAAAGATAAATATTGGGTACAATTGAAAATTGACATACTATTTTATATTTTATAGCTTTTAAAGGGGGGGGGGGGTGTTCTCAAAGCAAACTGTAAATTGTCTGCCAATTGTTGATATGAAGAAAAAATCCAATAAACAAATTTATTATAAAAGAAAGTCCTTCTACACTCAACAATAAGGGGGGAAGGCTTTTGCCATTATCCTCCCCTTCAATACAATGCATATAATATACAGTATATAATAAGATCTAAGATGTTCCCTCCTCAAAACTGAATGAGATCAGAAACCAAAAAGACTATTTTAGAAATGTGTGGAGGTCCTAATGCATCGGCCAAGGGGGGTCAGGCACAGTTAAAGCCCTTACATCATTTTAAACTTTATTAAACATTGCTGACCAAGTCCCCAATATTAAATGTTGTAAAGTAAAATCTAATGCTGGGTACTGTGGTCAAGAATGGGGTTTTGACCATTATCAGAGCATGATAATGTAGTGATATCTAGTGATAATGTCTCACTAGACATGGCCGAGGTTCAAAACAATACTTGAACATAAACATTAACAAGCAGAAGGGGCTCTGTGTAAGTGAGCATAAGTTTCTTTTGAAATGAAAGTGCAAAACTAAGAAATACTCTACTCAAAAAAATCCAACACAAAAGCTTACAATGTCACACAGAGGCCTTCTTTTTCTTCTTCTCTTCTCTGAAACACTCCACTTCCTTATTTTTAAAAGTCAACCTACTTGGACTAGCTTTCAGTCTAGTGATTGTATGGGGTTGTCGTGTCGAATGGTGGCCATTCCTTGCAGTACCATACCAAGGAGATGTAATGAGTTGCCTTGGCCAGGGTGGAGAAAGAGTGGAGGTTAGGCAAAGAGCAACATCATTGTTTACTACTGCTTCACCTGTATTTCAAAGCTTGAGATTATATAGAGAATTTTTTAACTCTCATTTTGCTTTAAAAAGACAAATCCCTGCCAGTGCACTTAAGGTAATAAGGAATATAAGGAACCTAATCATGTATAAAAATAAACAAAAAAAGAACAAGAAATATGTAAGTGTGTTGCCACCTAAACAAAGTGCGACACTCAAGCAAAGCTGGCAAATGCAAAATTCAGTAAGAGGGAATTCATATGCGACATATAATTGCATTTAATTGTTACATGTACCCTTAGAGTACCCACGCTTGTCTGTCCCTGAAATTGGCTGGCTGCACTTGAGGGTTTAGAGCATATGAGAGTCGTGGGAGAACTGCAGGGGAGAAGGGAGGACTTTAAATTACTGATTGTACCTGAGTGCCATCTCATGATGTGCAGAGAGGCATTGGAAACCACGGAGCTGAGTCAGAAATCCAATGTAAGAACACCTTCAGTATCGGCCCAGGATCAGCAGTTCTAATGGGTTTAACAGCACAAGAGGGACCTTATAAAAAAATAACAGCTCAGCGCCTAATGATAGAAGCCCATGGCTACATGGGTAACCAATGAGCTTTTTTGAACCATTTCTCTTTTTTCTTTTTTTTTAAACCCATAAAACAGCCAAAAAATGTCTACTTCTGAGATGTAAAAAGTCAAATTAAAGCACTGCAATTGCCAATCAGTCATTTATTTTTCCTTACCTTCCCTCTATCCTGTGTTACTGGCCAGCCTTATTGTCCATCTTAATCAGCTGTTGCAGTAACAGACTAGTATACCATGCCTTCTCCTGTCCAGAGCTTTGCTGCACCTGAAAATCTCCCATTCCTTCACACTTTTACTTCCAGATTTACTTTTCCTTCGCCATAATCTCGATGCATGGATGTGGGCAAAACTCGACACCCCTCCTAGCACCAGGATCCAACAGTCAGTGGTTCTGGCAGATCTGTCTGGCCCATGTCTACTCATTCTATTATACTCCATTGTACCATTGTACATTTATTCAATCCCAGACATCATAGCTATGAATTGTGAATTGTGAGCAGATTTATAATCGGCTTGGTGTTGATGGTTAGAAGGTTAATAAAGTTAACAATAATGAATGAAAATTTACCTTGCATGTCTAGGGAATACATTTGTGTTGTCTTCTCTATCAAGAATAATGAAGGATAATCTTTTTTCACAAGAAAATCTAAATTGCCTCCTCAAAGTGTAATTCATTAGATCAACGGGGGAAATCCCATATAAAAGTGTCAAGATTTCAGTATGACTGTGGGTGAACTCACTTAAACTCACATCAGGAAGGTGAGTATATTTCCTGAAACAAATTATTTTTATTTAATGGTTTTCTTTTAATGGTCAGGCAGGTCTGGGAAGGTTTTGCAGATTTTGCCCTCTCTCTTTTTTAATTCACTGCAGACATTAAACTAAAACATCTTCTGCTATGTTATCTGATCCAATACAAAAGGAAACAATTTTATAGTCAGGTTTGGATTTTGGGGGATGTTTTTCCATGCCACCTAAATGATTAAATATAAGTTTTTTTTCCTTCCAAACAAGAGCATAAATACAGAAAAACCAAAAATATATACATATTTATTAGGTACAGCAATTTAGTTTTATTAGCAATTTCCAGTACATTTACATTTCTAAATTCGTACTAAATCTCCCCAAAGGAAGCATACTTAAGCTTTAAACTTATTATGTTTAGATTTAAATGCAATAGAACAACCGAGGCTTGAATAAGCATGTAATTATAAAGTTGTTTTTAAAACATGTTTAACATTTCTAAATGCATTGCGACAGAATAAAAAATAAAAAATGCGTTCAATTCGCTTTCAGTAAAAAATTGTCAAAATAAAGGTGTAATTGCTCTATATATCAAACGAGGATCACTGTTTGAAACATTTGAAAAATGTGCAGATCTCAGCTGGTTAGTGGCTGCTTCGGGATAAAAGATTTCTTGATCGCGCATAGCAGATAACAGTGACTGGGACCCAGTCTTCACTGCACACTGTTAACTGAGAAAACCGTAAGGACAAAGTAAGTACAACTTCACCTTGTATGTAATATATCAAGGTCATGTTATAGTACAGGTATATGTTACAATGTCACTCATATTAAAAAAAGGACTGAGATAAGCGACCAGTTTTGATAAACCTGAATGTATGATCGCATCAAGCTGAGAATAAATCGTGTTGTTCGGCTCTCGGAAAATGAGTTCAGTTCCACCAATCACCATAAATGTCTAGTCTGCATGCAGCGAATACATTTCTTTTGTTTTATTGTATATTAGAAAAAAAGCAATGAAGGTGTAACCTTACCACACTTAGGTTTTCCTTTCACCAGGGACCCTTCAATCTGTAGCCCATTGTTATCTACACACCAGCAGAATCCAGTCCCACTCCAGCACTGCATAGGCAGGAAGTTTCCATTTTCATCACACTGTGGGCGGTAGAATCCAGGAACTACTGACCCAGCGGTCGCAGTCTTGCAATTGTTTTGGTCTGTAGGTTCTGCACAAGAAAAAAATGATTAATTATGAGTATGAGTGTATGTGTGTGTATGTGTGAGAGAGAGAGAGTGTATGCGTGTGTTCATGAGTGCATCAGGTAAGAGTGATACAGTACCTCCACTAGGGGTTAATTTGAGATGCTGAAACATGGAAAAAGATACAGTCAGATAAATGTGGAACAACTTAAAAGAAAACTCAAAACAATAGGTTAAGTACAACAAAAACATGGGAGTGTTGTGTGTTTGCTCAGTGGAGATATGAGTTAATGTTCAGAATCAACAGAGCATTCAGGAGACCATCAAATTAATTTGAAATAAGAACACCAAAGAGGTAGACTAGTTGGCAAGAGTGGCCAGTTCATCTCATAAACCCTGATCTTTGGGAAACAGCATGAAAGGTGAGAAGCGATTCAGATTGTCTAACCATCTCATCTGTGCTATCATCCATCATGGCCGGCAAGTTGTACATGTGTCCATTGATCACCTGGCGGTCAGAGTTACCTAAAACGGGGGTGGGGATCACAGTGCATTTATTAACTTTAATATAATTTATGTCATAAAGAATATGTTTTAGTATAAAAAATTACAGTAGGGTAGTTTTTCAGTCGTTTTACTTTAAAATTAGAAGAATGTATCGTTGTAAACGTTTGACCAATTCGATTTTCACGAGGCGGAACTAAGCCCGCCCAGCTTTTCATCAACTCTTGAAAAGAAAATAATTTTCTATACAATATATTTTATTATTGAATTTATCTTGGTAGAATACACGTCGCCAGTGTCCCTTCCCCATCCATACCGCCTGAGGGACGATGTAGCTGTTTCTTGAGGGATTCGTTGCTCTTCTCCAATTCGCCGATCTGGCTCTTCTGGTTCAAGGCGAAGTAAGCCGTGAGAGCTTGTCCAGCAATAAGTAGACAGGCCAGCACAGTGAAACCAGCGACTTTGTAAGCCTTCCTGGAAGACTCACTGCAGAGGGGGAGAGAGCGTAAATTATATAACGATTATTGTCTTGCTTAGAGTTGCAAAACAACTATATAAAAAAAAAACCTTTCAAAAAAGCTTTAACAGATTTAACCATTTTCAAATAAAAGGTACAACGATAAAATACATTCATAATCACAACGGTTCTTAGATTCTCAATTATTGTTCATTATAATGTTTTTCTTTTGTTGCATTTAACTGTTAGTATTTCTTACCTTCCAGTAGTTCTCATATTTACTATAGTTTCCTCTCTCGGAGCTCCGGTGAGCGGCTCGTACTGTGAATCAGTCATTCCTGTTTCTTCGGTTCGGTTCTTCACTTGCTGTTCGATTTCGCAACTATTTAACTGTGGTCAATACGCACACAGTTATTAATACTTGATAACAGAGGTGTAAGAGGAACTGAGAGTAACTTCAGCACAAAAAGCCTTCTGGACGCTCAGAAAAGGGGTTTTTACTTCTAGTTCGTGTTTTCTTATAGGCTTTCTTGGATAGCATCATCAGTTGACACGGGCAAGATTGTCTGACGGTGATTTACAAACTAGAATTGTTACACAGCACATAGGATAATATTGAGAGATAATTATGAAAAAGCCCATTGGAAACATATCTTTATATGTGTATATATACGAATATTTAAAAATTACAAGACTACAAGACATTTACAATAAGATGTTGTCGACAAATTTGATTTAAAACAGCACGTTTAATAATTCCACCAGCCAAATATATTTTGGCTATATAAATATATAGCCAAAAGGAAATTGAATTTACCCTCCATTGAATTTACGTGCTCCACTGTTGTTTTTATAGCCTTATTTTGAAAGTACATTTGTCTTAAATTGTCAGATACTTTTTTTAACACCAAAGATAGTTCTTCAACTTTTGCAGATTATTATGTTTGCGTGCAGTATTTTTTATTAGTTCCAAATAGTTCAGATTGAAAATGAGACATCATTAGATTAGAAATAAACATCAGAAAGTCCCCTGGAAAAAAGGTGTTACTCATTGTCTTGCTGTTGGTCTAATTCATTCCTAAATGAGATTTCCAAGACAACTACCATGTTGTGTCCACTGAACATTTCAGGCATCTAGTTAAATGTGATTTTTGAGTGCTCATGTGTCGTTTTTTAAATAATTGAGGTTTTTTATGTACGATAACCATGTAAAATACTTTGTAAACTAGCTGTGTGTGACTTTACACTATTACTTTAAATTTCGTTTTCTTGCTTATACCTTTATAGATTAATATATGTGGAGGGGGTTTTCTTTTGTTTAACGCTTCATTAATGTGCAAGCAGTGGTTAGAAAATAATACGAAAGCGGAAGTATCAAACAATTAAGTAGTTTTTGTCTGCTTTTTAAAAAGCACTTGAACTTAAATTCAGTGTTGCTGATTACTAATTCAATACAAGTGAGCAAGACATTTTTAAAAACCATGCAGAAAGCTAGAACTGTTGTATTTTTGTAAACATTTCTTGCCACTAAAATATCTATAGAGCTAAATATACACATGCTAAAACTTGCCCATACACATAAAAAAATATGGAACACATTTCCGCTGCATTCTGACATTTCTAAATTTCACCATTACGGTATTATGATCTAAGCACTATACGGACAGATAATGGACAAAAATGCAATTGCAAATTGCAAAACAATTACGGTGGGTACACACCCGCATGTATGTGACAAAACCTGACCGCGTGAATGATCAGTAATTGACAAGAACTTGTGTCTCACAGCGAGAAAATTATTAGAAGAGCAGTGAAAGTAAGGTTAATTTAACTTGGGACGTCAATATTCTGCTTTTATTAACTTATACAACTATAACTAAAGCACAAAGTGTTTACATTTGTTATGAATTTAAGAACATTAAGTAGTTCATTTTAGTAACCTACTTTAAACGAAATACCGAATGTATTTCATGAAATGGTATGAAATAAAATGAGATAACATCCTCATTACAGATTCAAACAAGCCGATATAATTGTTTTTGTTTCTTTAGCAGACGCCATTATCAGGTGCGATTTACATGGGTTACACTGTTATCCTTTTGTACGGCTGGACTTTTAGAATTCAAATTAAATGTTCCTCAGGAGTACAACTGCCGGTCCACTGCATTATTATGAATAGCTTCTTGGATTCGGATCAATTTTTTCCGCATAACCTTTTGATTTATTAAAGAACCACCCTTTTCTAGCTGCTAGTTTTTAAACTCGCACATTATCAAATTACTTTATATTAATAATTATTTCAAAATAATTACTGGCAAGAAAGCTGAACCAGAATTCGCAACTCATGTCCTACATCTAAGTATTAACAAGTGACCATTGGCAGAAATAAACTAAAACGTCAAAGGTGATTTCAAAATGTTCATACCCTCAACAAATATACTGCAAGGGTATTTTAATCACAGGAAATGCAAACAAAAGTTGCATTGCCGTTTTATCCATACCTTTTCTGAACATTACCCAGCAAGTTTGTATTCTGTGCTTTATGTGGCCCACATTTCAGTAAATCAAGTGAGGAGGACCTTAACTAGCCCGGACATTATATACAACCTGGTACATTAATTATGACAGTTTAAACAGTCGCACAACTCATCTAACTTTTTAACACTTAATGGGTTCTACAGAAAATATAAAAAAGACAGAACTTGGATTTGGATTTTTATTAAGTGGCCCAGATGAAAAACTTTACAAACGACGACCACGACGACCGCCCTTCCTGCGGGTGCTGTCTGATGGAATTGGGGTGACATCCTCTGAAAGCCAAAATATGCAAAGAAATATTATTCACCACTGATCACACACATACCAGCAAGAACAGTAGCTTCCAATGGAAAATCCTACCTTTTATTAGATATACTGATTCATCTGTTTACAATTATTATAGGGAGATACTGATGGCGTTTAAAAAAAAAAAAAAAAAAAAAAGGTAGTATCAGCATGCCACTGATAAATATTTCATATATGCGCGCACACGCGCACACACACATCATTCTAGTAAGTTCCCATTGCAATTCATTGGGAGATTAGCTGGAGGACTGTTACAGGAAGCTTTATGAGGAAGCATCATAAGGAAGAAACGGCATGTTTAACAGTTGAATACTCAATTTGCCATTTAGGCATTTGTTGATTGGCACTGATTTTACATGAATCAAACCTTTGGTGTACATGTTGGTAGTAAATCAGCTAGCCAATGTTAAAGCATATGAGCTGAAGAGCATTTGTGCCACAAATCAAGATAGGCCATACAAGCCTGCAGGACAACTTTGGTAAAAAAATTAGCCGCCTGCTAGCTTTGGATAGTTGTATATTGGTACCACTTAAATTCACAGAAGTCCCCAATTTTGGTCAGTTAGAGGTGGCAACGAGCAAAGGTTAATGAAACAGAGCTTAAAGGTCAGTTCTTTTAATGTCCAAATAAATATCTAACACCTCCCATATAGAAACCTACTGTCCCCTCCCTTTTCAGTTCACCTACAAAGCAACAAACTTTTTACATCTAATTGTTGGGGCAAGCATTTTTTCTTTTAATCCAACTATTAGTCAACTTTTCCCATCCAAAGTCACTCATTGAACAATAACCAAATTGGCATCAATACTTTACATTAATAAAAACACAAAAACTGTTATATCAATATCAATATCAAAACAACTACTCAAGAGGAAGATGTGGAGGTTGGCGCTACGCTTAATGGAGATCCAAGTTTTTAACTTCTTGGCTTATAGTGGCAGAGCAAAATCTCACCGATGCGGCCGATCTTCATGCCAGAACGAGCCAGGGCCCTGAGAGCAGACTGTGCACCAGGTCCTGGGGTTTTGGTTCTAGGAGGCAAGCAAAAACTTTGTGGAATGAGGGAAAACATGATAATCTAGGGATCTGTTCACAGCACACAGATACATTCTTCTAATGGCTAATTATCATTCAGATATAAAACAAATGCATTTCTGATCCTGGTCAAAGCTCTAGAGGCCAACTTGGAGCACCAATGATGAAATGTGGAAGTTCAGAAGACAAGGGTTACATATACATTTTAAATAAAATAAAAAAATTGCATCATCATCTAACAATGGCTCTTCAGTTAAGTCCCACATCTCATTCAAGTCTTAGCAGCTGGAAAACCCAGGCATATGACAACTTTGGATACTTGGTTCCAGGAAACAGTAGGTTGTGCAAAATAACCGACAGATTAAAGGCAGAACATGACAAAAACGGGAAGTTGAAGTGAAAAACAAATACCATGTTGACGTAATAAAATATAAAGTCTAAGAGGCTATTGTTGTCCTTTAAAAAAAATACTTTGAATCACAGAAATCCCCAAACACAACCGGTACATAAACTGGTACATAAACAGAATTGCTTCAGTAAATACCCAAACAAGCATATAAATGCAAAAATTAAGCTGGACAAGTCGCTTTGGATAAATCCAATAAAGAAATGCGACTAGTACAATAATCAACAACCTCTGGGTAAGATGGTAAATATTGTTTATAGTTATAATTAGTGAACATCATTCATCAAGGGTATGCATTTCAGTAGAAAGGCTCCTCTGTGAACAGAAAACACCAAGGGGAAATAAAAATCTATAGAAAAGATCAGCCTGTAAACCCCTTGAATCTGGGGTCCAATACACCATGAACAGATCAGACACAGGCCACTCACCTGTTACCTCCGGTGGCTCTGAGCTTGATGTGCAGGGCGGTGATGCCCAGCTCTTTGCATCTCTGTGCCACGTCCTGAGCGGCCAACATAGCAGCATAAGGAGAGGACTCGTCTCTGTCTGCCTTCACCTTCATCCCACCCGTCACACGACAGATGGTCTCCCTGCAGGGGAGAAAAGGGACACCATATCTGAAAAACTGAGACTACTTCCAAAACGGTTCAGTTCCAGCTGTAGTTCCTACAGAGTTAAAGATTTATTCCCACAAGGTGGTAAAGGGGTCTGCTTTAGGAAGACCATCTGAAGCAAGCAAGGGCTTCATAGCTAAACATTGCCCCCTCTGAAGCTGAAAGCTATTGGAACAGAAACAAATAAGTCTACCTTCATAAATGTAAATGCACTTCAATGAGTGTGAGAGGGGTAGAGTACTTACTTGCCAGAGAGATCAGTGACATGAACAAAAGTGTCATTAAAGGAGGCAAAGATGTGGCAGACCCCAAAGACGTTCTCTCCCTCTGCAACCTGGGGCCCCAGGCTGATCACCTGCTCCTCCTTCTTTTCTTTACCTTTACGAGGTGCCATTGCTGTAAACACAGCACATACCAGCATCCAATTTACTATTCAAGTTCTGCATGTAAGGGGGACATGTCAAATCAAAAATCACAATAATTCAACATATAATAATGACTGATATATCACGAAACGACCAGCATGGTGAATGAAAGCTAGCTACGTGGGTTACAAATAAGTAAGAAATTCCTATTAGCCCGCCAGGCTTTGGTGGGACTCATATGCGGCCTAAGAGTAACGGGTCAGAGAGCTTTCCCCCAAATTAACGCAAAATAGATTTTTTTTCAAATGGATAAAAATAAAAACTAGAAACTGGGTGACAGTTTTATTCTCGCTACCAACTAAGAGCTAAGCATCGTTACATGAAAGAGTGCTAACGTTTACGCTACACCTATAGTTGTCGTCTTCTAATTTGGTTTTTAACGGAAAAATAAACATTTAGTAGATTAAAAACAATTTATCTCTAACAGGTTTAAATAACCAAACGTACACTATCAACCATAACAGCAGATTGATATAGATGAAAATATCAGAGCAAGCACACCTATGTTCTTCTATATGAGAAGCCGAAACAGGAAAGGAAGGTTGAATAGCAACCGGGTTGAAAGTTCACTATTCTCTTCCGGAAATAAAGGGAGACATTGATTTTGTAGTATTTTAAGTTTTTATTTTTTAAAATAAGGAAATCAGGTGGTGTTATTTATTTCTGCTCAAGTTACACAAATACATATCTTTTGTATGCATTTTAAAAATATACTACATTAATTACAACTAACATTCTTAATAGGTTGCGTGCTAGGTAGCGTGGTATCACTGGCTCATCTCCATCTGCACGAAAAATAGGCGGAACAGGGTTAAAGACTGGCAGATCCGCAGCTTTAGGACAATGCCAAGGAGCAAACATTGTTATTATTATAGTCTGTAGTATATAGTTTAAAAAAAATGAGTCTCTGTCAAGAGGAGAAACCACTGATCTGGCGGCATTGAAAACAGGGGGTGGTGGGGACTTAAAAAAATGTATGTCTAAAAATGTGAATGTGTCTACACAAACAGTTCCGTATTTAATTGCATTTCTACTAGTGTGAGATATGTTACTTAATGCTACATAAATGGCGGTGGGGGCTCTATGTTAGTTGGTCAGCAGGAAAATGCCGTGAAGGGGTTTCTGATTAACCTTACCACAAGATTTTCGGTTTTTTTGTAGTTGGGAAATACCTGTAGGTGGGTCAGGTTATGGCAAGTAGTGGACAGCTGCTGCAATTAGTGTAAAGGTGGGGGAGGAGAACACAGCAAAGGAGAGTTGATGTGAAGCTAACTGGATAATAGCACTAGTTGACAGCTATTGGCACCAACCAGGAAACAGGCATTTGGTCCTACACTGATGCCTGACTGCTTCTCCGAATCCGTAACTAGGAAAGAGACAGAAATTAGATACAATATT
>JAOVYW010019011.1:11699-34214 GCA_025775045.1 Hiodon tergisus | reverse complement strand
TTCTGATCCTCCTTCTTGTGATCCTCCTTCTTGTGATCCTCCTTCTTGTGATCCTCCTTCTTGTGATCCTCCTTCTTGTGATCCTCCTTCTTCTGATCCTCCGGAAACAAGTGGTGTCCATTCAGGGATCGTGTGCTCATAACGCTGAACCCAGTCACCGGTGCTGACAACTGGTCACGACTCCTGCCCTTGGTGTCGATGAATCGATTATTATACTGCTAGTATCTCCATCTCTCCATCTCTCCATATCGTCTGTGCCGGCTTTGAGCCCATCCCCAGGAAACTACATGGTCTGATGGGTCACACTTAAACGCTAATGCCCATGTAGTGTATACAGACAATTCTGTTTGGTCGATTTAGTAGGCATTCAGAAAAAAAATATTAACGACTACAGCCTAAAATCTCTTGTTACACACATTTGGGTGAGGAAGATAACTTTCTTCTTGTGTTCAGAAAAATAAAAATACCAAAAAGTTGGTTCAATCGATGGTCCATGGAAAGGCTGAGGGTAGCGATTAATGTGTGCATAAAAAAGTGGAGCTTTTCACCTTTTTTTTGGGCTGCTGAAAATCCAGTACGCCCGAGCATTTGAGAGTGTGGGCAGATGCTGCTGGATATGGGGCCGCCGTGTGCCGCCTGCCGTGGCCCGCTTTGAACCATCGAGCTGCAGTTTCTCAAGTGGGTCAAACGTAATCCTGACTCTCCCACTTCAATCCTGAGGAGGTAGGAGAACAGTGTACCTACAAAGAGCCTTGTTCATGTGAACGAGTTTGGGCAGGGGGTGAAAATAAAGCTACTGCTCCGGGAGATGAGAGCAAACGGTGCTCGTCCACCTCCAGGATGGAGAGACGCACTGCAATTGTTTGCCTGTTTGAATCCTTCCCTTCAGCTTGTCAGAGCTTTGATTCCTTGACAGATTCCCTTGCTGCATTTTTGCTTCAGTGCTCATCACACCCCATTGCCCTCCCCCCTCCCATTCTCATGTCTCATTCTAAATGCACTCCCAGGAAACAAGCTCTATTTGTCTGTTTTCCATACATGAAGATTGTATCGCTGGGCTACAGGCAGTAGCCTAAAATTCCCCTTTGGTGAAAAATGCTAAAGAGATTGAAAGGCAAAAATTGAAATGGTTGAATGAACCATTGCCCCCCCACCACGAAATCTGCGAGACTAAGTGGAGTACCAATATTCTGACATTCATACAGCTTTTTATTTATTTATATATTCAAATCAACAGTAAGTGTAGGACAAAATATCCTGCAAACCCTTTTGTATGTAAGCTACGTTGGGACGTGCACGTGCACCGATAGCAACACAAAAATGCAATGGAAGAGCATTGAAAATTCCCCATTTTGAATTCAGCGAGGGTATTAAAACCAAGGAAGGAAGGTCCATTACGATATTATATATATATATATATAAAACTTTGTGCTCTCCTTTAACAAGAATCCTTCTGGATCAATCCTGTCACAAGACTTCACAAAAGAATTGACGTTTTGATTTACATTGTAACGCCTTTGAATATCACTTGGTTTGTATTTTTCATTGTTCATGTGAGTGACGGCTTGGCCATGTGACTTAGGATCAGTAATATTCATTATGTTACGAACAGTAAACACACACACATCGAACAAATCATGCAAATTATTTATGAACAGCTAAAAGTCAGTTATAACCTGACACACATACTGCGCCGGCAGTTAGAACAGTTGTTTTAATGTTCTGAAGCGTATTTTAAACCAAGTAAACTCTTTAACTGGCCCTTGTCCGTTTATGTGTCCCTGGGTTTCTTCACCACTCTACCCCCTTTCCTTCATTTCAAACCTCAGCAGGTCATTTGACAACATTAAGACTTTCTAAACTTGAGGAATGTCATTTTGACGTTTTAAAGCTCTGTCTCGGCCTTCCCATGTCCTTGCTGAGAGTTTGTACAGTTTCGGTGCAATCAAAGAGGTTTCAATTAAAATTCCCCACTGGTGGAGAAAGGTCAATCTCTTCTGAGACACATAATATAAAATGATATTTAGTGTCCCAGTGTGAATATGACGTTTGTGATGTGGCTAATTTAAACATTCAGCTTCAAATTACACCAAAACTGACTTCTCCCTTTTTTCCCTCCTGAGAGCTGTGTGCCTGTGTCAAATCAGACTGATTAAAACACAATTTTTTTTCATTTTAAATACTTAATACATGCTTATGAGAAGTGATCTTTCGAACTTTCAGATTTAGTGATAAAATGTTAAAAATTTATAATTGTTTATTTACCTGGAATGTTACACTACAGAAATAAGAAATTGTTTCCCATGGAGCCATCCAAAATACACGTTTTCTAACAGAAGATGAAAATCGTTAACTTTCCATCTATGAAAGCGTTTAAGCTATAAAAGCTCAGCTAAAAGTTTTTCTCGTTCTCAATTCAGCAGTCTGAGAACCATGCGTATTCTCTTACTCGTCCCCAAAACAAGATTCAGGAAACTGAGTACCATGCACAGACTACTTTTTAGTTGCATAATGACCAACTGCAAAATACAAGCACTACCAGGCTCACTGGCTGTTGAGTTATTCTTCATGGCCCATATTTATTTATTCAGTGAATTAATTGCCCTTTTTTTGTGTGCCCATGGTATATCTGGCCTCCAGTAAAATGTCATTTGAAAGTTTGTGGTGGAGAAGTCAGGCGACCACTGGCACAATTTCACAAGATCGATTCTGCGAGATTACGTGATCGCTGCAGGTTGATATGAGAGTGGCCATCACAAACAAACTTGATGAGTTTGGAATTAAGCCCTGGCCTGCAGTGGATGTTGAATCCATATATGTCTTAAGCGGATGTGCCTATCTTGGCAAGAATGAAACGGGGTGGACGGACTGGAAACTCGATGATGGAGTGATGCTGGGGTTTACTAAGCTTTGGAAGAGAATGAACAGCTCTCACCATGGACAATTTTGTCATTTCGCTTCAGTCGGCAAAGGAAGTGTGTGTGTGTGTGTGTGTGTGTGTGTGTGGGTGGGGAGGGTCTATCTCTGTTGGTATTATAAACAATGGACAGAAAAGCATTGTCAGCATCTCTTTTGCATGTGAATACAGCAGCTCTCCTCCATCTTGGCTCCGGAATGTGATGAGACCAATCACGTCGATTGTGCACCAGAGCGAGAATCGGCGAAAACATTCGCTCGCTTGCTTGCACGGTGTCCCCCTTTTCTCCGAACGTCAGAACTGTGACAAACGGACATGGTAATAAAACAAAGAAGAATACAGGACTCAGTCAGAGCCGTGCACGTGGCCACCAATCCGCTCCGAGTTCTGGGCTTTCAAAAGGGCTCAGCTTGTATTCTCTGCAACATAGCGGGCCCAGCAGAAAACACAGCAGGAGGAGAAAACGAGCGTGTCTTGGGCATATCCCATATGAACTAACTGTATACTTCAGAATTCCACAAGGATTTCACAGACAAGGTAGCTTCAGGAGTTAGGAGATACTCATATATGTAGAAACCCAAGCTACCATGGTTTTGTATTTATTTATTTATTTTTACATTTCTGTGATATTACAATCCTTTCCAATGGTTTTCCACCTCTCCACCAGCATACCTAACCCTAACCCTAATTTTCCTATCAGTACTCGGCCTCATTTTCTAAACAATACTGAAATAGGAGTCAAGGTAGATATAAATCAACTCTTCGTGGAGGAACAGACTGAATGATGCCGTTTAAAATGTGTTTCTAAGAACTGAGGACCACGTAGTGTGCAAAACACCACGGTGATGTGTTTTCTGCACATGAAACCGGTTATTGCTTTTTTAAGAATTCTATGAGCTTTAAAAATCTATATACACTTAAAGCAGTAGCTCCAAGCTGAACAAAAACAGTTAAGTATCTTTTTTCAGAAGCAGTATTTCAACCAATGAACTTTTGGGAAGGATAGTATATCATCACTTTTAATGGTAAAATGCTTTGAGATGCTATATGGCTAACGCTGCTCTTCATCACGGTATATATTGTCACAGGAATAGCAATTTCATACTCAAAAAAACTCTAGGCCGAATATATTACATGCAGTTCACAGAAGTTGCTATTGCCTTGGATTAATTAACTTTTCAACCTTTTTACAGTCATACACCTAGAGGAGTTACATTATGTTCCTACACTAATTTACAAAAGCTACACCACTTTTATGCATGTCACAGAGGGGGATGAACTGAAAGTTGTGTATGAGATTTGCCTAAAATATATATATATATATATATATATATTTATTTTTTATTCAAAGACAGTCCTCAAAGTAACTTTGCACGGAATGACTTGTCTACAACCCATTTCATTTCAAGGCAATGTGGACTCAGATTTCCATGTGCACGTTGGTTGCAGATTTTCATAGATAATTTTTTTAAATCAGTATAAATACAATGTCCTGGCTGTTTGAAACACAACTTACAGGCTTTACATGATGCTTCTCTCACTGTTTATTTGCATATATTTACTTTCTAAACGAGCCTGATGTCAGCTGAACAAACGTTGCAAAAAGAATAAAAGTTTGTAAACCAATGGAAACATTTTCCAACACAGAACCTATCATAGGAGACCCCGTGAAAAGGAACAGAAAAAAATATGTCCAAGGACAGAAAAGTAGACTTTTGTGCATAATGGGTTCGGTCACAACAATTACAAGGTTAACCATAGCTTTTACCCAGAAGCACTCCATCCTTTAATAATTAATGATCACAACAGCCACAGAATCGTTCAGAAGTAACTGACACCAGTGAGTTTTTAATGGAAATGAGAAGCCAGCTCTGAGAACTGGCTGTGTACCTGGCCACCTGCTCTAAGTCTTTGCAGGAAATTAAACTTTTTTAAAACATAAATGCTGTCTTGGTTCTCGACTCCTTTTCAGCAAAAATTACACCATTCTACTTCAAATGAGTAACGGCTGGAAACTGACTGTTGAATCGTAGGTTATACTTGAGTCCCTCTTTCACCCAAGAAACATTATCTGTTATATGATAATATAACATATAATATCAGTAGGGAAGAAATGGAATACTGCCACATCTACTACTACTTCTGCTGCTACAATAATAATATTAATAATAATAACTAAAAACTGCCTTCGTTATATTATCAGTGAGCCGCAATGGAACTGAAGTGGAGATCCTCTCCAATATCGAATTTCGGTAAAATAGGACTAGGGTGAGGACTACAAGTGTATGCACACATTTCATGATACCTGATTAAACTCAGCAGGAGGAAGCATCTACATATCAGAACACAGAAACTACAAACACCCTTACTGCAACATGTGAGCGGGACATTATAAAACGTTTCCATCGCAACAGTTTCCCTCTGTTCCCTTGGGAACAGAATCTTTGAAGTCACACCTCCATATGCTAATTGTCTGATTGTACCACCTGAAGATGTTGACTCTAGGTACATCGCTGCTGGGAGCAACTTAACACCCATCGATTCCCCACCGGGTACACACATTTCAAGTCTTAATTAAAAAGAACAAACCGTCTGGTCGAGAGAATGGCCTTGAGATGTGGAACTACAACAGTTGGGGGCTGAATTGTAAATGTGTGCAATGCATCCCGAGATGGTCTGGCTTTCTCTCTGGATCCTCAAGTTCCAGTTAATAAAGAGGTTTTTTTGGTACAAAAGACAGTCTAGGCAGGCTTTTGTAAAACCTCTGGCTCTTACGGATGTGGAGCTGAGAGGCATATCAATGAATGATCTCGTGCTGAATACATTAAAATAAGAGAGGTGCGCATAACTCCTGAGAGCATGTTTAATGCAGCAACCTCTGTGCTGTATTTTCTCAATGTAACTGATTGTATCATAGCTGGTAAGTTATTCTGTGGTTTGGTTCAAGAATCTGGTGTTCTACACTGTGATCTTCTCTTTTAAAGACGATGATGAACGATGATGATGATGATAAAACACTTTCAAACACCGCATTAATGATCAACCTTTTTTATTCACTCTCTGCTGCATTCAACAAGCACTTGATTGGGAAAAAAGCTAACCGTTGTGGTGGCTAATTTGGTGTTTGTTTGAATGGTTTTCACTGTTGGACTGCAGAACTCTCTTAATAAAGGAAACTTTAATAATGGCCTTTAACTCACGGTCATTTCAGCACCACAGTTCTCATCCTAGCATTTTAAGTACATGAAATATGCATGGACACAGTGTCTGTGGTTTTAATTAGTTGTCTTCGTTGCAACCTACTGTACCGGCAACATGACGGCTTCTCTTTTTTTTATATATATATAAGTCAATATTTTAACTTAAATTTAATTTAGAAACATTTCCTGTTTCCTGGTCAGTTTATTATATTTATATATTTAATGAAACTTCAGTGTCAACAAGGGGGCCCCAACATCTGTTGGCACTTGGCCCACCTTGGCTCTTTATTGTTTAATTGAAGTTATTTAAAAAGGGAATATATTGCAGATATTGATGCATGACTTTTTTTAGCCAAGACAATTGGGATCCACTGATTACTCTTCTCAAATCTGGCATACAATGTTAGGTTATACTATTAAGTATATGGCTGAGATATTTTCTCATCCATTGATCTACAGGAGCTATAAAAAAAACCGAATTGATTTAAGGTGAGTATGATCATGGTTTAATCCTTTACATAAATAAATAAAACAAAATTAATAAATAATAAAACAGACGGCAGAAAATTATTACCATCCACAAAAGGAATAATGAGTGCTGACACAGCCGGATTTTGCATGCATACTAATTTTAACCGCTGAACAATAGTAATTAAAATATAGTTCATAAGATAATCGTTTTCACACCAAGCCCCCGCTGTCCTAGACAGATGGCGACAGACTGAATGTGTTGTCATGAGCAACCTGCACCATCGCAATGTCAAATTCTCTGAATGAGGTGGCGTTGTCAGAACTCTATGAACGAAACACTCAGATCCACCCAACATTGGCAATCAGAGGGTTTGTACCAAGCAGGCTATTATTTTCTTCCTGAGATATAATAGTAAGCAATAAAAGTCCTTACTGTGTAAATGCATGTCTACTTATGCATAATTACAGTGTTTGTTATGCACTTTTACACAGTACACCATTACACAATTGTATCAGAATATATTGCGATGGGTGTTACTAGTTACATACAGTGTAACTATGCATATTTAAACTGTAAGTAGCACTGATGTTTTTATCCTATGGCTACAACTGAAATACACAGCATTACCTGTAATTGTAAATAAAACAAATAAAAAACTGACATCCTATGGGAACGGGGCAAACTACCGGAACTTCGAAAGAGCATGGTCGCAGACGCGCCACATAAGGATTTTTCCAAAGGCAAGTTTCTCCATGACCTTTATCTTGCGGCTTTATTAAATTTATTTTAATTCTGCGTAGCGCCTCATTCAGGGCACCTCATCAGAACAGAGAATGGTTATCGCTTAGATCGATGAACGCAATCAAGATGAGCTGACATTTATGAGAGCAAACACCAAAAAGGCTGAGCATAACTTTGAATAGGTGATAGAGTCATGGCAAGGGGGGTGCAGTGCACACAGCATCTGTTTACCCGAGCATGTACTCGTCAGGACAAAAGCAGTCTCAATAATTGAACAATTGGAGAAAGACACCGCTCCAAAGTGTAGAAGCTGCTTTGATAGTATAAAACACCTAAAGTATGGCTTAGCGGCTGCTCTCCTCTACACCGTTTCCTCAATTTTCTCCCAGAGCAACTAGATTAAATCTGGAATAACTTTGCAGCAGTGCCTATGAAATGACAAATGTAAAACAGTTTTTCCAGCTTTTATTTATGAATCAGTTATTCCAGGGAAGACTGTGCAGATCTTATTACTGTTCATCTCAACAAGGGAACCACAGCCCCCCCCCCCCCCCCACCTCAGATGGGTGGAGTGTGATGGTACGTGGGCCTCCTGTAGGCTGAGCTATGGGTCAGCGGGATAGCAGTAAGGGAATGCCTCTGGGGCAAACATGAAATTGGATCTGCCACTTCAGAAAATTGCGTTGCTGATTTGATAGTCTTCAGCTAGGAATTTGTGTTGTTCGTGGGGGGGAGGATGACCCTACATGCCTAATGAAGACAAATTACAGATAGGCAAGGGAGAGAAAAGATATCAAATAGCTTACCTACTTGTTTAGTGAGAAATCTGGTTTCTCTTTGGATATGTAATTGAAGCAGAAGACAAAATGAGGTTTTATTGATTAAAAAACTCTTCTTTGGGCGGACTTTCAAAGACAGTAGCACCCAATAGAAGCAAACACATAAATCGGCAGGGCAATAACAATCAGGGACACGGACCAACATAACCAAACATCAAATCCAGCAATTTAGTAGTGCGCCAGTGAAAAATAAATAAAGAGGCCATTGCCTTTCAATCAAAAGAGAAATTTTTATTTCCAGGTACCTCTCCAAGGACAAGACCGTAAAAGCCCTTTACAGTTTACTTAATAGACAACCAACGGTATTTACCATTTAGCGCACTAGCCTTTACTAGACCACCACACATAAATTATTCCAGAACACATCTTCCCATTTCCTTATTAAGTTTGCCTTCCCCCTATTGTTTCCTGGGGCCAGTTTTAAATTTTTAATACCTTTGAAATGAAAAGCAAGTAGTCATCACGTAGAAGTTCCATGTTCAGGAGCACTCTCACCAAGGGTGTTACACTAATAAACAATATTTTTAAAGCAATACACTAGCTATGTTGACATTCACAGATTTATAGAGCTTGATTTCTTTGATTTAAAATTTTCCAGTTACTGAAATTTGGAAGCAACATATTTTGCACACACAGGTACAATGAAGAGACTTGAGGAAAACACTTTCAAATCCAAGTCCTGTGAAGTAGAGACTCGTGTCACACACCTTCGAGTCCAAGTCCTGTGAAGTAGAGACTCGTGTCACGCACCTTTGAGTCCGAGTCCTGTGAAGTAGAGACTCGTGTCACGCACCTTCGAGTCCAAGTCCTGTGAAATAGAGACTCGTGTCACGCATCTTCGAGTCCAAGTCCTGTGAAGTAGAGACTCGTGTCATGCACCTTCGAGTCCAAGTCCTGTGAAATAGAGACTCGTGTCATGCACCTTCGAGTCCAAGTCCTGTGAAGTAGAGACTCGAGTCACTTGTGGGAGTTCCCCATTACTGGCATGAGCCAATCTGTAAACATGCTGTTGCTCAACCATAAATGTCTGAATTGGTGACTGTCATTGTTGCTATTACTATTTTGCCATTATATAAACTGAGAAAAAAAAGAATTATCTGGAATGTTGTACAATAGAATTGCGACCTTTGATCAGAGGTACAGCTCTCTAGAATGTGGCTGAATTGAAAGTGCTAGTTCAATATGTGTGGTTAATTACTTGGTTGGATTACATTTTAAAACTAACAACATTGGCAGGGAGAAATTTCACGTAGTATCTTATCACACATGAGCAGCCCATCATGCTGTGGGGAGGGACTTCATAAGTTTACAAGTTCTAAAGCCTATTTGATCATTTAATGATTTGGTAAAGAATATCCAGCCAAATGGCTCCATATTGCAATCAATCACCAAGAGTTGCACTGATGATCAACATCATAATATAATCGTAATGTCATAATATATATATATATATATATATATATATATATATATATATGGCCATAAGTCTATCTTCAGCTTTAGAAAGATAAGTAACCACAGTAGATATAAGTTGTTGAAATCTGTCGTGTGTTTTCTTTAATGAAGTCGGGCTAGAGCAGAGGTGTCTAAACTTTTTGCTTTGAGAACCAGATCAGGCGATCAGGCAATAGGCGAAGGGCCGCAAGTATAAACACAACATAGTATATTACACCATTTACCAATGATTATTTTTAGGATAGTGCCGTTTTTAATTATAGCAAGTATGATGATGGGCCTGATGAAGAAGGATTGCGGTCCGTGTTTGGCCCCTGGGCCGTAGTTTGGACAGCCCTGGGCTGATTTTCTCCATAGCACTGGCTCAGCCCACAGATGGTGATATTTTCAGTATTCAGGATATTATGGCTTAAACCCTGTGGTTTGAATGCTTTCAGTTTCCCCAATCTATACCTAGCTGTATTGTTTTGTATACAGTTAAGGCAGTAAATGATAAAAGTATATTATAAACCACTATTTGTAGATACATAAAAAGTAATTTTGTATATTTAAATGAATAGATTTACAAATTTTATGTTATGTTCTCAAGCAAAAATACAAGATTATGAAAATTGTATGACTGGGGTTTTCTAAAAATTTAATATTTTTGGAATTGAGTTGAACATTTTCTTTAATCAAAAGCACTCAACAAAGCCCCCATTGTAATTCTTCAAGTCTTTGAGGGGATTCTGTTTCTTTGGCTGAGCTTGGCAAAACAAGACCTTGCTGTCACTTACGTTCATTTAAGAAGATAATAATTAAAACAAAATAATTAGGATCCTGGTGAGTGTATCGGTGGGTAATCAATGATGGATGGGAATAACCCCAGCAGGCATACAGACGGTTGGAGGGCCTGCTTCTGTTTTGGCTGTAGTGTTAGCACGGTTCAGGTTTCCTTCGGTCAGGGGAGAATATGGGCAGGGCTGGGGAGTCTGCAGAAACATCTGGTTAGGTGTGACACAGGCGGCTCCAGTGAGGGGCTCAGCTTCCTCTTCTCTATCGCCCATTGTGTCTTTCTCTCTCTCTCTCCCTCTCTCTCGACCCCCACTCTCACTCCCTCCCGCTCTCCCCCACACACACACACACATACAGCACTGAGCTTTCCGAAGGCGCTCCGGAACAACAGCTTATAAGCTGCACAGTGTAAGTGGTTTATGCATACCACGCACGTGCACACGCTGTGTAAAATACAAGATTCACTGAGACCTAATGCCTGTATATTCCTGTTAATTGCGTTAATCAAAGAGATTAATAATTTAACACGACAGGATAATTATAAATTTAGTCTTGCATATGTGCCATATTGCATCATATTGAGAATGAATAAGAGCAGATCCTCTGCTCACGATGGAGCTTTTCTTGGTTAGAAAATGGCAAAAGTTTTGAAATGCCTTTTTAAAATGTTATCCTGTTTAACTGATAATTATTTAGGTGTAGCACTATATACCCAAAAATATGTTATTCGCATTACCAACACAAAGAAAATGTAACATTTAGTTTATATTAAATTTAAAGCTATGCATTGATGTGGAATAATAATTACGCTCTCATTCTTTTAGCTACAACTGAAACTAAATCCATGTATTCAAAAACAATTTACGCTGAGTGTTTTTTTTTCTTTTTTTCTGTTTAACACTAATGAATTTGTAAATCATTAGATATCAATATTCACTGGATATGACCCATCCGTTAGTAAGTAGTTAATACATATGGCATTTTAATATGCTAATGTAAACGTACCATTATTGTTACTATTATTTATAGTGCTACAAATAGGATGAGAAACAAATTACTTAATTCATTTCAATGTAAGAATTCAGCAAACGATCAAATATGGATACATATACTGTATATATTTTGCTAAAAACTGAACAGTTAAACAAAAAACATCCAAAAGACACACAATATGTTTTTCCTTATAACTTTCCCTTTTTTCCAAAAGTATTCCACAGTAAAAAATAGCTATCTATCTGGGCTGTGCCCTTTGGGTTAAATTATTCACCGAGCAGACTGCACTGATGGAGAATGATACACACTATACATATTCCAGCCAGACACAAAAGATCCCATAAGCTGAGTCAGGAAGGTCAATAGCAAACACTGCCACCTGTCAGAAAGTGAAATGGGAGGAAAGGTACTTGGGGGAGAAAATCACAGCCACTCGTGATGAATCGCATTAAAATAAAAGAAGACACCACAGGCAGACAGACACATAAACAGGTCAGCGGGATCAATATGCCCGCACTATGGCAGTCATCCCGTGCCCCGACTGAATGTCAGAATCCCCCCCGGTCAAACCAAAGACACGACTGATAGCTTTCCAGAGATTGTCCCCAATCTCATATAATGTTACCATAACAACGATTAATGCTGTAGCAACAGCTTCCCATGTGTTCCCAAGGCAGGGGAATTATTCCTTCACTATGTTTCAAAAGTATTCATTACGATATCACCTACAAATCGATGCGGACATTTACGTGCTACGGTGACATATTCATTAATAAGTGCTCCAAAATAAATTAGGATTTTAATTAAATTTTATATTTATGAAAAAAAGACGATATTTTTGTATATATACATACATGTCTTAAAATTTAAAGAGAGCCTGGAAGGACATCCCCCCAGATTCTTCCAGTTGGTGTCCACACCGTCATTGTCTCTTTCTTGTCGGGCCTTTATTTAGAACTGACTCGTCTCTGCCTTAAGAGTTGGGCGTTTCTTTAAACAGGCAAATGACTAAACGTTTTCTGCTGAGCTCCGGTTGTTTTCCCATCTCCAACTACCGCCATTCTGCTGAGCGTTCCTTATGCTTGGTCCACTTCATGGTGACACTTCCACCAGGGGCCCCCTGGGAGCCTCCTCCAGCGGCGGCTGTTTGGCGTTTTTTTCCTAGTTTTTTGACTGAGTTCCTGCTTCATCGCCGCTGGCGTCTAATTTAGACACCCAGGGGAAGAGCAAGCAGCGGAAATAGATTGACGTGTGTCAGAAATTGAATCTGAATAAACAGCATGCCGTTGCTTGCTGATAACGAGGCCTGTTGGTATGACACTGAGCAGTGTAAATATTTAGCTCTGTGAATTATTTCGGACACCAGCCGTTAAAGTCAATATCTGCAGATAGCTTGATGGATAGATGCAGCCACCAGTAGCTACTTATTATTTATCGGAATATCAACAAATATTTGAACACAAATATTGTTTAACAAAGTCCTAAATCTGATAATCTGACCTTTTTATAATTTTTTTGGTTTTTATAATATGTTAATTAAATGAACTATTACATTTTATTAGTCAGCCACTTCCCTCACTATCAAGCGAAGACTATCAATCCGTTGCATTGGATATGAAAACTAAACTAAACGTAACTAAACTTTGTCTCATTATCAATTGTTTTCCCCATGCCAAAACTGAGGTGGCCCAAGAGTGTTTCTATGGCAATCGCTTAAACTCATTCATACCCACCACTAAGCCAGCCTTGTTTTCCATACTACACCCTCTCGGTCCTTCCAGTGACACTGAGTGAAAACTGAAAACAATTATTTAGATTCTGAATTTCAAGTATAAAATGCCTGGGAGTGGTGTTTTTTTCAGTGTGTATACCTGGTGAATTCCAGCATTGGACCTCAGTTGTCTATTGTAAGACAGATCATTATGATATTCATTATTTTAACGTTGCCATTTTGTGTCCACTTATCGCTGGGTACAATATTCACATGTACCAACAATGTACCTGCTCTCTTGTGGTGCTTGGGTTTTCAGTGCATATTTACCAGCATGCTGCCTATGACATTGTGCAAATTCTCTCCTGGTGCGGTGAAATTACTACTAATAAACTGGTGCCATCCTAACGATTACACCAATGTCTGACTGATAGTGGACTTTTCTTTGGGAATATCTTGTCTGCACACGCACAGAAGAAGAAAACAATCGCCTTACTGGACATCTATTTTTGACCAACAATGTCGAATTCCACAAATGAATTTGTGCATTTGAGTCCTTTCTCAAACCTTTTTTACTGTAGCAAGTCTCAGTCTGTTACTGAAATTATTCATTTTAGAACCTAACAAGCTTTTAAGTGGCATGATTATAGAAACCCTAATTTACTTCATTTTTAAATGTGGTTGGTGTCACTCGGCTGCAGAAAACGCAAACGTGATGCAGAGGTGGAGAGAGAAGGCGAGTCGGGACTCCCAGGGTGGTTGTGGTCAATACGAACGTGTACGTTTATATTGTCATTACCTGTGCAGACTTTTGTATTTTATCTATTAAATACCAATCCTTTTTAGAGAATTGTAATTAAGACTATGAGTGCTTCCACCAGCTTATTGTCCTGAGTAAGCTAATCAGTTCAAGCAAATGGATTAAAAAAAAAAAAACCAAGCCTCTCCAATACTGGAAAAAATCTAATAAAACCATGTTTTAGCAGGTAGTAGAAAAGCGCTTGCTGATAACCCAAGACCTCTCTAGCTGAAGGACTGCCTGTCTGGGAAAGGTGACAGCGGTTAGCAATGTCCGCCGGGTTCAATATTGTCAGTGGCTCGGGATCAGTCTGTCGAGCCTAAACAAGGGGGACGAACCTTTATAGCTCTACCTTTGGGACCCTTCTGTTGTAACTGGCTGCGGATGGACACGTTGTGAAGAGGTTTGAGATTACTGTAACCTATCTGTTATACAGGCACTGTGGTTACCCTCTTAAACGCCAAGGGCAGACAATACACCAGAGTTGGGCCACTCAACCAGGTGATGTCATTATCTGCAGGTCTCAGGGTTAGCTTTTAATTACCCTCAGATTTTCACGTGAAAACACAACGTGGGTGGAGGGCAGTTGAATTGAACGCTTTGAGTTAAATAATTTAGAGAAGGGCTGGTGTGGAAGCTACAAATCCCTGCGGCCCTCGAGGGCCTGAGTCGCCCACCCCCACTTTATACACGTGGAAAAAAAAACTGCGCAAGAAACTCCCTAGTGAAACGCAGCAGCAGGAGCCAGAGCCGCGGCGGAATAATCTATTGTTATCCACTTAACAACGAGAGGTTACACCAACTGCTGCCGTCCAATCAAATAACTCGCCAAGAATGTGCAGGAGGCTTCGACCAACCGTCCCAAAGCCCTCGTCTAATTCTTCGCAATCTAAATGTTCAAAACAGTCTGAATGTGAGGGAGCGCGAGTGGCTGAGCTCAAAGCGCCGCTGGGACCTGGAATTTTCTGCAGGAGGGGGAACGGCTGCCAGCTGAAGTGTTTCTGTGGTGTGCGGGCTTATTGGAATTTTCAACGGCGATTCCGATGAGCTTACACCGCTTGCAGGGCGTTCTGCGTTCTCAGGCGCCACACATGCAGGAGCAGAGCTCTCCTCGGGGCCCCTGTTTACCAACCAAGCCGGATTTTCCTCCACGCGCTGACGGGCTGCCTCACCTAGACCCCCCCCCTCCCCCCCCCACCCCTGGGGGGGCATTTCGTCTCACATGCCGGCCAACTCGGCCTCAGTCAGAATCTGCTCGAGAGCTCCCCAGAATGATGGGCCTCTATGCAAATCACTGCACCAAAAACATGGTTACAAACCCATTTTATATTCTGACAGCCTGAAAAAATAAAACACTTCAAACGGAAACCATTTAATTCTCAAAGCACAATATAGCGAGTGTTTCCATCATGGTCTTCAGGCCCTCCAGCTTGTGTGTTAAGGAGTTTGTTCATTAACATGGCAGAGGAAGGGAAAGTAAAGTTTGTTTGTTTTCGTTCAGTTTTTTTTCCCTCTTTTCTGTTGGCTTTTCAGCAGGCCAGGCTGCAATGGCCGGAGTTTAAAACCGGGTTGCTTTGAAAGCAAACGTGTGGAGCGTGGGATAAGCGTGCCACTTTCCTTTAGTTTACTGTTCCCATTCTTAATTATTCCTCTCAGATATTTAGTTAAATACCTTCTGTGAGTGACCATAAAGAAATAGCATTCATGTCGATCCAATGTCGATCCAACGTCGATCGATTGTAACCGGCCACGCTATTCATCACCGGCAAAAACGCACACTGCCTGTACATTCACCCCCCCTTCCACAATCTTGCAGTTAAAACTGTATCTGAATGGTCTGAAGGCTTATACACACACTGACATTTAATTTTAAAACGCATTGGCACAGAATCAAGGCTTTATGCATCTCTACATAAATCATGACTTAGCAGAAATGTGTGCCTGTCTATGGCCTACGCCTCCCTCCAAAAGCGTGCTGAAGCATTTATCTTTAAAGTAACCTATCCCAATTGATAGGTACGACATCCTTTTCTTAGAGATTATTTATTCACCAAACCGTATTCAACGACACAAAAACAATTGTCTCACAGTAAAAGCCCCAAGCAGAAATTGCTCAGGTCAAAGTGTGATAAAAAAAAGAGAATAAAGATCTTAATTCACAAGCTATGGCCCTCGTGCTTTCCAGGTTTTAGGCTACCGTCTACCTGCCAGGATGCGGGACAGTCAACAGAGCCACTGAGGTTGCCTAATGAAGAGGTAACAGCCCCGGCCCATCAGTGGTCTGTCATGGGGGGAGGCAAGCTGGATCCCGTTGCTCAAACCAACCCCTAGCTGTGACAGTCTGCTCGGTGGACATGAAATCAATATGGGACAACTGGAAGACAATCTCCTCCTCGACAGGAGATTCGTGGAATCTATCCATCTGTACATCCATCAATTGATCTATAAATACAAATGGAGAACTGTCGATATGTTATACATCGCAGATAAATCATAAGGTGTGCAGCTTGGGTAAATAAAACAGTTTTGGCATTGCCGAAAACACAGCAATTTTCTTTACTAGACAATTTAGAGAGGAAGGAGACTTTATACTGTTCCGACCTCTGGCGAAATAGCCAAGATCAGCTGTCATCTGTCCAGTGTCTCATTTTGCTTTTTCCTGCAAGTTTCTGATGTAAAAATGAGCTTATCTGTATGGATCCCTGTGCCAAAGCAAGGGAAGTGCTGAAGGTAATGTCCCTCCCCATCCCCAGCATTTAGATCCCCATGAGATCACATGACTGCCTCACCCAACCAATTAAATCTCCTATTGGTCAAGCAAGGTTTAAAATTCTAGGAGAGGAGGTCTTCTTGAGAGAGATTTGGCCTGTGTTCCAATCCAGAGCAAATAAAAACGTGTCTTCCAGCCTGCAGACGACCCTTGGCCTGGAGGAGGAACACTTCTCCCATATTGGATGTAAAATGGCAGAAAGTAAATAATGCATGAATAAATAATAATAAATGTGAAAATAAATGTGAATATATTCTTTCATTAAAGCACTTAGTTTGAAACAAGCACTTTGAAATCAATTAATTTAAAATTGTTTGCCACCTTTTTAAATTGTGCTTATTAATGGTTTGGTGGCGCCCCAAAGCCCTAGGAAATCTGTGAGCATTTAGAAACATTTACTCCGAGGGAAAGGGGCAAAGTTAGTCTGATTTATATTGACCAGTGCAGGCCCAAATCAAGGCTGACCCAAAGGATCTTTTTAATTGGGTTGAGTTAACTATGGGGGAATTACCTTTTCATGCTTGGAGATTACATGTTTCATCACCTTTCACACCAAACCAATTAAAGAAGAACCAAACTTTGTTTCCTTTCAGACTCCCTCTGTACGCAACCGCAGCCCACATAAATACCTGACCAATTATTTTGTGCGTGTTTAAACATATAGTGCAAGCAACTAATTTCACCATCTACGTGGTTGTTTAAGGACGTAGCCCGGGAGTATGGTGTGTTCCAACGTGAATATAGTCCACTGAGGCCGATGGTACGTCATGGGTAGTAAACACTAAAGGGGAGGGGAAAAAAGGAATGGATGAGTGAACAAAGTGAATTAGGTTGGAAGGACCTGAGAAGAGGAGAACATTTCACACGATTTTTGTGAGCGTTTAGAGCTAGTTTAGAGCTGTCTGCAAATGTTGAAAGAAAACCTTACGCTCACAAAGAGCTGTTTTTTGTTTCGCGATTTGTTATTTAAATAGATCTTCTTTTGAACGTCGATGTAGCCTCACCCTGGTAACCCCCCATGTCGAGGTCAATCCCCTTCACCTCAAGGGCTCGACTTGCAATGACTTATGAACTTCTGAACAGCGGCCTTCAACCGAGCCTAAGTGTAAGCTGTAGCATGTGGCTCAGAGAGGAGGAGAGAGACGCAGCTTGTCCAATCGAAACATACTTGAGACCTGACGATGGTGGACTGAAACCTGAAGATGACTGACTAAAACCAGATGGTACAACAACCTGACCGATTACCTTGGATTGAAAGCAAAGGTGATCTAGAGATAGTATATTCTTGGGGTGCCACCTTGCAGTCCTAGAAGCACTGTGCCTGTTGTTTGTTGTTGTTACCTTCTGGTGTCAATGAAGTTTTAGCAAATTGACTAATTGACTAATGGAAGTCATTAATTGGTGATGTTCCCCTTTTTATCTTAATTAAAGGGTAACAGAATCCAAAAGAGATTTCCTTCCAGGAACGATCTTGAAAACCGTTTTACGGACACCATTTTTATGGATTGTCATCTGTCTTCTAGTCAACTGCTAACTGATGATGGACTAAATTATTAACTCAAATTATTTTAATCATCTTCATCACTTATCAGAATGCTGATGCTTGAATTGACGGTAAGTGCTAAATATGTCTGAAAATGAAGTTTGGCAAGACCAGGGTGAAAACAGCTTTTTTTAAATTGAATTTGCCTCATGAAGCGATCAAGACTAACGTGCGGAGAGAACAACTAAGGAACATTGCTATTGATACTGTACTTAGCGGACCCTTTACACAGTGTCTCGTGCAGAATAAAACTTAATACATATGCGATTTCCATTAATCAATCCCTAAAAGTTCACCGTAAGTGGATAAACAAAACAGCTCAAAGAGGAGATTCACAACTGACTAAATTATAGGTGTACCCAGGGATTACAATCAATCAAACAGAGCACACTGAAAAAGACATGTTAGACAAGATTCAATAAAGCCCATGAAAGCTGCTGAAAGGATCTATTGTTAAAAAAGAAAATAATATTTTTCAGATTAGACTCAGAGCACCCAGGACAACCTGAAGTGATGTATGCTGGGTAAATGTGGGTTTTAGAGATATAAACCGGTTCAACACGACCTTGTGGTTAGCATTTGATGCAGAGATTACTGCAAGGTACCAAGAGAACAGGTCGGCACCTGTCTGTCAGAGGGTGGAGGTGGGGGAGAAACTAACAAAACCCGTATTTTACTGATAATTTCACTTAAAATGAAACATTTTAAAATAATATAATGTAATGTAATTTCCTTCAATACGATCTAACATACTGCTGTGTTGCAGAAACATTTAGATTTTCCTTTTAATTTTAAATTAAATTATGTCGCAGGGTGTAGCATGCGTATATGCAAAGCTGTTCCTCCAGCTGAGAGTGGGCTTAACTGGCTCTATACTCTCTGTGTGCTATTTGCAGCCAATGCAAAATATTTATTTTTACGTTATTTTATTAAATTTTTTTGTTTAAGCAAAGGTTACTTGCTAAAGAGATGCAATGCTTGGAAGCATTGACTTAATGAACTTTTTTTTGTGATGAATATGAAAAACATTTCATGACAATCATGACAATAATGAATCATATGATTTTCCCCACTTTTTGGGGGAGAGGGAAATCCCCCCGATTTAGGCAACAGCTCTGCCGATAATTAATATTGTTTGCATAGTGTATATCGCACCACTCCAAACCTTAAATCAGTAAGCACTTAGTTCACCATGCCAGACAAAGAAGAAAGTTCTTCAACTGAAAATTTTATACCTTGTATCATCTCTGTAAAAAAGTATAGTCATGTGGAAATATACAAAGATCAAACTTTTTGGACAAAATCCAAATGATAAAAAAACACTTCAGCTCAAACACAAATAAGAAAATATTAAGAACTGTATTTATCATTCTGTTGGATCCATAAATCCTTTCCAGCATATCAAAAAAGAAACAAATAACGTTTTTTTTTCCCCCAGCACTGTTTCAATGGCCCGACAGCCTGAGACAGATATTGGTGATGAGAGCGATCTGTCTGAAGGAGATAATAACACTTTTCATGGCGCCCTATTGATGAGGTTCCTCCACACCATTCATGATATATATATACGGATTCGGGCCTTTTCTGCACGCCAAAATAAAGAGACAAGCAAGCCCTCGGGCAGGAGTAAATCTTTCCAAAGGTCAGGGCCAATACACAGAGAATAAATATGCCACCGGGTTTGAGAGGGAGAGTATTTCTTTAGATGATGGTTCAATAATCAGTCTCTGCAAATGGGAGGCGAGGTCTGGTAGAAGGAATACAACTTTCTGGGGACTGAAGGAGACGGCCAAAGCACAGTAATGGATCAGGACCTGTCCATCAAGGCGTGATGCCTCTGCTGAGCCATTTCAATGAGACGCTTCCAGACGGCTGTGCGTTGGGATAATCCTGACAGGATAGGCATTGCTTAATGAATAGAAACAAAAACAAATGGGCAATTTAAAAATAAATGGCAAAGCTAAGCGCTGAATGTAATTATTTTTTTTTTTAAAGGCCAATCAGAAATGCCCCTGGTTATTTTGTTTCTCACTTTTGCAACAAGTTATACATATTCAAATTGAATTTAAACACTGGGGGGGGGGGGGGCTTTATATAAGGAGGCTAGCTGGTCCGTTCGTACCCACAATCCACCATATTATTGCTGGTTTGCTACATGAAAGTTGCTCGATGGAAATGTGACCCCTGTGAAGATGAGTGAACATATTCACTAGATCCTAGCATCATTCCAAGTTTGAATCCAAGTTCAACAAAAGGTTGCCGTTATACTGTCATGGCTTCCTGGATAAACGTTCTGTCATTTCATGGTTCAAATCATGTTTTGTCCTTTTACTGAAATAAATGTCCTGTTACGGAAACATATAAGGAGTACTTTGCCTTTGTCGGAAACAATGACATTCAATGGTGCTGAAAGTGTAGAGGTGCTCCTGATAAAATGAAGAATAGCATTACCTTTTGAAAAAGTAACTGGGGAAAGACCTACATTATTTGCTATTGATTCCTCACTGTCTGTGACTGGGTTTTGACAGAATCATTATGTGCTATTTATGATGTCCTTTCTGCTGGGTGTCACTGTGGAAGATGCGTTTTCGGTATTGGGCCATAGTTTATCTGGTTACATTTCCTTCTTGACTGGCTGCCATGATTTGCATGATGCCGCTTTGCATAGTTCCTCGGCCAGCTTCCGCCACCGCATGTTCAGTCATGCAGCGCTGTCAGTCTTCCTCTTCAGATGGGCATTTGCATGATACAGGTTTTCACCTCCTGCTGAAAAAAGACACAGACACAAACACGCATGCATGCACATGTGGACGCACACGCCCACACGCGCACACGCGCACACGCGCACCGCGGGGTGGACAAGGAGCACTGCCAGGTCCCATTCCGAGCTGCTCCATCATGTGAGCGCCGCTCCTTGCTCCACGGGCCTCCTCCCAGCTGTCATCCTCTCTATCCGCAGCGGTTCCGTGCGTGCCCCTGGACCTCACGGCCCAGGGCTGCTTATTATCGTGTTTGCTTTGCTTGGATTACCTCGGGGGTCACTGGGGCACTACACATCTGAAGCGTCGATAAGGCCAAAGATCCCCGACTGGCCACACTTTACAGATATGTCATCACACAGTACACATGTACGCTTAAAGCGAATGTCAAGTGTGACCGAGTGATCCGAAACACTTGATTGAACAGCTGATTAAATGACGTGTACAAATTCCCCGAGAGCTCCCCCCGGCCCACGGGTTCTTTAATCCTTTACGCAGACAGTTCACGCAGTGTCCCTTTAAGAGGCGTAGCGGTACATGTAGACAAATGCAGCCCGGTGGGAGTGCACTTCTCCATTGTTTATGGAGAGTAAGTAGTAACGCGGCTGTTTGCTGTGGATGAATAGACACGCTGTGTCCGACTTAATAAAGGAACTTCCCTGAGGGAGAGGTATCGACTCCTCGTGATCATTATCACCCTTAACTCCTAAAAGCCCACCACTGGCACGCATTCAGTGTGTTAGAATGGGTCAAGCCTGTCCCCGGGCAGGAAAGGGGGCCTGGAACCCCGGGGATGAGAGCTTTGTACCACAGAAGGACGTGGGGAAGGACGCGGTTAATGGGGGTGATGTAATTGCCTAAGGATGACTGTAATATTTAAGCAGAGTTACAGCCGCAGCGGTGGAAGTGGGCTTCGACGTGTGAACAGGCAATGCCCACTGCCAAAGGCGGCTACCCATGGGCGTTTCAGCAGCGCTAACGTTTAATATCCAAGAGAGTTCCAAAGCCTTCGAGATATAAGCATCATCAGACAGCAGAGGGGACAGACCTGGCAGAATTACTGAGGGCTAAAAATGCATATGCAATCCCTGAACCCTGAGCAAACACCAAAGGGGACCTCAGCGTCTCTCTCTAGCTCAGCTACAGGGGTCAAGACGCTTGCCTTAGCAGGAAGCCTCTCAAAGCCACAGGGCGAGAGAAAAAGGTTGTGGCAGGTCGTAGAACACGCAAGGCGTTAGTCGGGAAGGGGCCTCAGGGGAAGCAAAACCCACAACGAGTGCGTGAAAGCTGATGACTACAGGAAAACGACGCGCTGGCAATGCACAGTAACGGAAAAGGTGGGGTTCCGCCACAGTGTAAAATTCAAAAGAGAAAGATCTGCCCTCAGCATCCTCGCAAATTCAGTCAAAAGGAAGGTGGCTGAGGGTGCTTCAGGAACCACGCAGTAGCGATTTGACTCCTGTCGGAGCAGAGCATCTACGTCCTGCAGAATCCAAAAAAGCTCCCTTCTGGCAATGTCCTTCCCCGATCAAGAACAACAAA
>JAOVYW010019011.1:0-11599 GCA_025775045.1 Hiodon tergisus | reverse complement strand
GAGCAGAGCATCTACGTCCTGCAGAATCCAAAAAAGCTCCCTTCTGGCAATGTCCTTCCCCGATCAAGAACAACAAACTGTCTGATCAAAACCAGCACAACTGTTAGCATTGAAGTCAAACTTTTCAAACATCAGTTCAGATACTGATTTTACTGACAACTGCAATTCAAGTTTCGCATACATTTTTTATATCAAAATATAGTCTTTGACACCAATTGAGTTCAGACAGCGCAGAGCTGAGTATGGATCAAGTACACAGGCCAGCATCCCACCCTTTCATTCACCCTAGATCTCTATGTTTCTCTCCTGGAGGGGCAGGAGTTTGTTCAGCTTTGCTAAATAAGTGTGGGGATAATTCTCATAAGGAGGAAGACAAAGACTGTAACAGCAGATTAATGAAAGCCGTTACAACCTGTCCCCTTCTTAGAGCAAAATGAATGTTCAGAACACTGTGTTTCTCTACCTTTATAAAATTGTTGTGTAATTTCAGCAGAGTGGCAGGAACACCAAAAAAACATCTATATAGTCAATTAATTTCTGAACTTGTGAGAGAGCAGGTCAGCGTCGATGCAGACTTGAATCACAACGAGGGCAGGCCCTAAGCCTGATTCCTCCACCAAAGCGAGAAAGGAAACGGCAGGCGGGTTGCATGATTGGCAGCGGGAATTTAACTACTCCCACGTCCGTATGATGCTGGCGTGGACAGTGCTTGTGTGTTCTACCTTTAGCTCAGGTGATATTTCTCTTGTTTCTTGAGAGCTGCATTGCTGTTTTTTTTTTTCTTGATGATTAACGTGAAATAGGGATGATTAGTGCCACTGATTTCAGTTTACAACCGCTTTTTAAAGATACACATTGTTTCAGTTCACACGATAAGTGACAGGTTAATTGGGGCTAATTAATCTAAGGCACTTCAAAGTCGGAAATGTCATTGAGCAGATGAATACAAGAACGGCCTTAGATTTTGTTTAAAGTGCTCAATGAGTTTATTAAATGTAAAATGCTTTGAGCGCCTGCATTTCAAACAATTAAATTAATCAAGTGTCGTCCTTGTACCGGTTCTGCTTTCCATTGCTCTGTTTTGTCAGATGATGAAGCTGTTGTTCTTTTTGCATCAAGGAGAAAACTCTGTGTTTATAATTAGAATATGTCAGGCTAATGAAAAGAACCTTGGTTACCAAGCACCTAGCTAGTGAAAGTAACGTGCTTTAATTTAATACTAAGGCCAGGCAATTATTAACAAGCAGTGCTCACACAAAACCCTTTTGGGTTGAGTACCCATTGTTGGTGATGGAGTCCTGTAGACTTTTCTTAGACTAAGTAGCAGAAACACATGACAGTGCACAAATAACCACATGAAATCGTCACAAGCTTTACCAGAATGGCAACAGAAATGCACACAGAATGGAATGAATGATGAATGAATGACAGATGGTAAAGTAATAAAAACCATTGGTAAAAAAAAAAAAAAACTGACGACCCGAGGATGGATTTTTTTAATGCCATGATGAATATTAAATAGTGTGTTGCAAATGTTACTCTTTTAAGCTCCACTTTTCATCACCCTCAAAAGATCAGCAGCTAATTTTGGCTCTGCTCTGTCTCAAGCAGAGCTGAATTAAAAACCACTGCCAAAATTGCCGAATCGGTTTAATGAGGTGTGAATAGTCCAGACTAAATATAAACGAACGCGGCTAATTTAAACTGTCATGAAACTCGTGCTCACTGGAGTAAAGCCACTAGCCACCTTTCTCCCTCCTGAAGACTTCGCTCCACTCGCTGAATTAAAGGAACCTAAAAGCTGAACAGTCAAGAGTGAATCTGGTGATCAGTCTTGGTCTCTCTCCGGCTTTGCCTTTTAAGTTGATACTGGAGAAAGACGTGTTTGAACATGCTCGTATATCTTTCTCTTTTTATCTTCCTATGGTTCAGTTTTAATAAAGCATCGAGGGAGGCTCTGACAGGGACAAGAGAGAGCAGAAAGTTGCATCAGCATTCTCTAGAGGACAGCGTCCGATTTCAGAGGGAAGTTGCTTCTGTTTTTGTTTTTGTTTTTTTCTGTTTCAAAATGCCAACATTACCGTAAACAACGCACATTTAGATCATGTTCCTGAGGTTTGCGATCCATGGAGCCGAACACGGGCTCTCCATTGCTGAGGTCCAAAAGGGCGGACTTGTCTTTCAGGCACCTTCGTTCCTTGTACTGTGCAGAGAACCTCAATCATTGATGCCTGCTCTAAATTAAATATATAGAACATTTAACTCCAAGCTACTTCATCAAGTCCTGTTTTGTTTTTAAACAAGAGCCAGACAATCAAAAATACTTAATCTCCTGTATAGAGCTGGGTTTTGTTTATTAAAAACAACGATCTGGTGGGCAACATCTTGCAGATCTCGCAACATTTCCTTTCAGTCCCAGAAGCCTTCAGTGTTTCCCTAAGTGCTTGTATGCTTTTTAAACACACTCTACAGTGCAAGTAGACATGTTTGTTTCAATTATACCGATTAGGTCAGATTAAATTATGAATAAATCTTTGTATTTAAAATAGTAGTGAGTGAGTGTGCAAATCGATGAGGGCTCATTTAGTCTAATAGATAATAAGATTTTGCTTGCCAACCACACTTCATCAGACTGAGAGACATGTGTGAGACATTCTCAGAAAGTTTCCTTGGATGTATCATGCTCCCCTGGGACTGACAACTGCAGCCAGTCAGGAATGCAGGACACTTAGCATACAAACACCCTCTGCTAGTTAATTCTACGCTTAGTATTTTAAACAAATATATATTACAAAAATGTCCTGGAGAGGCTGACAATACAAAGACAAGATCATGCTGGAAAACCAAAATACTGAATAGGTACAACCTAATGAAATAGAGTACCGGTCTAGTCTTTCAGCCCGTTTTAACCGTTTGATTGGTTATAATTAGAGTGTACACAAGGGTTCCACTGCCGTAGCTTCAGGTTTGCGACTTTGGGTTCCCTTCTGCTCCACGGCTTCGACCGTCCACGGCTTCGGCTGTCAGTTAACCCTCGGACGGAAGTCAGCGCTGACTGCCGTAGAGCAAACACCAGAACTGTAACAAGACAAGCTCGCATAGCCTGCAAATTAGCTTAGATCAAGGTTCTAGCAGTAATTACACCAGTGCCAGAGCCAGACGTTGCTTACCTTAGTTAAAATTCACAATGAATTCTAAACGATTTGAACATTTTATTTAATTCAAAAGAGGAAAAAAGGGGGAAATCACTCTTACTCTTTCTCTTCTCTCCCATTCTCTCCACTTAATTTCTTTGAGTGGGTAAATAGAGGCGTATACATTGTGAATGCAACAAATGTTTTTTTTTTGTTTTTTTTTGTTTCCATGGTTTGCACGTACACCCAAAACGTATCCAAAGAAATCAAAGGACGGCCAAAATTGTTCTCATTTTCTACTTGCGCATGTCTTTTCAGTAAAGTGAACATAAAATCTCCCTTCCTTTTTTCCCCAAAGTTATGCAGAACTACACAGTCTTAATAAAACGTTTTGTGGTCTAAATGTTTTTTTTTGTTTTTTTTGTTTTGGGGGTAGGGAAAGGTTGAACATAAAAATACTTCTGACTATCCAGTTTATATATTTTTATGTACTGACATTTCAGGCAGGGGGACGGCAGGGTCATTTATTCTGTGTTCTGAATCTGGAACATTGAATTGTCTGTTTATATGTCGTTTTACACATTTATTTTCTATACACAATTATTGTAGCAGTCTGTCTATTTCTGAATAATCTGACAGCAAAGCCAACTCATTATGGTCCCGGTAGTTGAGACTTTGAGACTAAAGTAATAAATGTTGTTTTCTTCAGAATGCAGAGAGACCGGTATTAATCACACTTTTAAGTTCTTCCTATGTCCCAGCGGAGAAATGGATGAAGTTAAAAATCATAGTGACAAAAATGACTATGGTGTATTTTCAGAAAGCGTACAAAATTTGGTAAGGAACGTGCTTCCTGTTTCTGTCTCATCCCATGCTTCCAGCTCAGTTTCATGTGGAAGAAAATGAGTTTCCTCCCTTTGGCTGAAAATCGTCCTCTCCTTACCACTGGATAAACCTGACGGCACGCACTACCTTCCACAACTTCTCGAAACATAAAAGCCCCCATGTGAACCTGCTAACTGATTATCTTAACTGATTGGCTTATGTCCAAACTCCTTTGATCTGATCGGACAATAGTGCCGGCCTGTAAACGCAGGACGCGTTTGTCTCTTTGTCTGCCTCTGAGTAACATGCTACGCTCATAACGTGCTACTCTGGGGCCACATGTACACTGTATCAGTCGCATTATAAATGCACGGTTTTGCATTGAGAACAAAGCCTCATTCTCTTTCTTGGGATTAATCAGGTCATGTCTCCCCGAATATTCCTGAAGGGGGGTCTTGACATTTCGCAGCGCATACCTCCACTTTGGGGCACACGGAGGAAATATGCCAGAAACCGTGTTGCCCGGAGGAGCCAGAAAAGGGCCAGTCGTTTCCCCCAATTTAAATGGATAGCCTCACTTGTCAATCAGTTGTGACAACGTCTTTAGCTAAAGGCTTTCACATACCGCTTATTTACCAGAAGAAGTGGACCGGCAAATTCTTATTTCTGTGTCTAAAAATAAGCGTTCAAAGAAACAGACGAAAGATGAAACAAAGTAAACTGGGACTGGGTACCAATCTGAACAAGATCGACCGGTGGTGCTTCTTCAAAGATTCCAAAGGAATGGAGGCATGGCCAACGGTCTCCGTGGATACTAACAGACTAGGGGAAACACGGAGAGCCTAATCCTGCACGGCAGGGTCCCGGTGGTGTTCAGCACCAGCCGCCTAGAATCCACACAGCTGGTGGTACGAGGGGAATCTCCGGCTGCATTTCAACGGCTGCTCACGTTTTGTTGTTCAAAATCTTAAATTGGCCTGCCAGCCTCAGGTAGCAAACAATTTCATATCTGGGATTAATCCGCAATATGTTGTTTATAATTAATTTAGTTTAACAATGAATTTAGTTTCATATAATTTATTTATGGACAAGAGTCCTTCTCTAGCTGTTCCGAAACCATGAAAGATATTTAAAATAATCTAAATCAATAAATATATATTTTAAAATATTTCTCTGCCTCAGTCATCTATTTTTCTACTGCAGTTCCACCTCGTCTAAAAAAAGCAATTCCCTCTGAAGGCCCTTGGCTGATTCTCTTATATTTATATTGGTATGTTTTGTACGGATATAGCCCCATTTATCTTGCATTTAACTGCATTGATTCGTTTAGGCATATTCTGCCATAAGAATGGCTGCCCACAGGCTTGGTGTCTGCGATGAACAGTAGATGCATATTTCAGCCTGTATATGTGTTTGATTTATTCACTTATTAATGCCCCTCATTTACTCTGGCTGGAAGAACTGATGCTTTCAAAACCCCAGACAGATCTTAGCTTTTGTCATAAGAATTATCACTCCAGACAGATCTTAGCTTTTGTCATAAGAATTATCACTGCTCTAAAAAGATTAAGCAGGGGTCGTAGGTAGATTTGAATGTCACCAGTTTCCCTTGGTGAGAGCTGGGGGGCGGGGCTGGGTGGGGCGGGGCTAGTGAATAAATTTGAATAGTCAAAGATTAACACAATGGGAAAGAGGGACGAGGGAAACTTGGTTAATTTCACAAGGCAACTGCGACGTCAAAGGGAGAGGCATAATACCCCACAGCACCCACAACATTAACTAATCATTATGCACACTTTGTCTTCCAAACCCAGAAAGCAGCTGCCTGTGGGACAAGACTGAGTCCTGCAAGGCCAGTCGTCCTGATGTGATACCTTATTGTCCCTGGCACCGGCATCAGCAAATTGCAGGGCCTGTCTTCGGTTTTCACTCATCAAACAATGGTTACATTCGGCTGTGGCTGATGCAAGGCAGCGCAAATGCAAGACAACGTGAGATGAACCTCAAGTGTGGCCCTGTAAATGGGGGGACGGGCTGCTCTCCTCTCCTCCGCCGCTCAGGAAAGGAGCTGGACGGCTGCGTTATTAATGCTTTCCCTGAGCGTTTGAGTTTCCCAGGCACTCCGGACGCCTGTCTCTCGGCCTGAGCGCTGACGCTCCGCCGCCCCGCTCTGACTCTCCAGCCAGCGTACTTTCCTCCCCACGACCTTCCCGGGAACTCTCATTTAGATCGGTATCTTCTCCACATGAACACCTGATGGGAGATCAATCCCTTGACCTTCATGTCCCAAAGACAGGCCTTGTCAAAAGCTTTCCAGATCCACGCATGGCAGCTGCATAGACAAGTTTTGCAAGTCTGAATTAATTGGTTCTCCTTGGGCCAGAATAAAATAAAATAAAAAAAATAAAATCTTATGTTGCTGTCAGACAAACAAAATTTAGATTTTTCGGTTTGGAAAGTTTTTCAGACAGTCTGCTTTAAACACCCACAGTGGGAAATGTCCAGCTCTCTTTTCTATCCCTGAAAGTATATTCTAATTAAAAATGTGATTTAAAATGTTTCGAATTAAGAAATGAGAAGATTCGCATTGGAAATTATTAAGTCCTCTCTTTGTCTCCAGGGCTGATGGTCAAATAGTTCCTGCCACAGTTCTTCTACTGACTTTGGCTGTCTCACTTGGTTCTGTCTGTCCAGGTAATCCCAGACAGCCTGGATGACGTTGAGATCAGGGCTCTTTGGAGACCATACCATCTGTTGCAGAACACCTAGTTATTCTAGGAAATCAAAAAATTTCGATGTCATTGTTCTACTGACAAACTAATGCAGAAGACAAAAAATATCAAAGACTAAATTTATCTAAAAAAACTAGGGTGCCTAGTAAAACTAAGACTTCTGCTCAGTACTGTACATATAGAAAATTATAATGTCTGTGGACAGAATGCTGGAGCTGTGAGGTGTAGTTTGGTGTGTTTGCTTTGTGTGAAATACACCCAAAAAAATACTCTGCTCTCTCCAAAGTGATCAGACTCTTTTATGAATCAGTCCTGTCTGCTTACACACTCCCAGAGCTGAAAGTGAAATGTTAACCCCTGACACAAAATGATTAAAGATCATTGCTCATATTGTTGTTGGGCATTGAATAATTTTGCACAATTCATAACAGGCAGAAGGTATCTCTTAGGTAAACATCCAATTGAGTGATTCGGTTCACTTTTTGTAGCTTTGATACCTTTTCCCTCTGTGTTTTTTCAAGGGTATTCCCCGGTGATGTGAAAACCTTTTAAGATTTTGGATTTTTTCATTTAGTGTTGATTTTAGCGAATGACGTACCACAGACGTGCACATGTGCAGCACGTGCAGAAGATCTGAGAATCGGGAAAGAGACTACACAAGTAGAAATTCAGCTACACAAATATAAAACATCATAGAACAGAAGTTTCCGTGCAGCCCTCGGCAGTGGAAATCGGGTCAGAACGATATAAATCCCAGCAGAAACAGATGCAGACCAGGTGAAAGTCAGACTAGATATGAAGCAGAAAACTGCTGTTAGTGTGGCAGGTGATGAGCACTGCGGAAGTCTATCTGAGTATCTTTTTTCTGTGGCCGATCAAGTCGTGGGGGTGCTGAGCAAGGACTCCGTAGCGTGATTGATGGGTGGTAAGAGACAGCCGGAGAATTATTACACGTGAAGCAGTAAGGGACGAAGGGTGATGACGGAGTCAAGGAGACAGAGGTTAGCCTCCTTATAGATGGAGACGGGAGGGCGACGACGTACAAAGTAGTGATGATGGAGGACGCGAGAGAGAAATAAAAACAAGAACTGGGAGTGGTGCAGGCAGAGGAAAACATCTGAAATAAATGTGTTCAACTTTTACTCTTTAATTTGTTTTTTACACTCCCAACAACCTTCAGGTTATGTGATGTGTACAGCTTGGTTTTTCAGCTCATTAACAAGATTTACTTCATTTCAATAAAAAAAATATATATATAATAATTTCTTGCCATTTTGAATCCTTACTATTTTGAAGTGTGCCGTATAAATGCCTCATAATTAACATGTCGCATTTTTGGATTCCAAGGCCTTTTTATCATGAAAATCAAATCTTGTGATTTACAGAGAAGCAGGTTTGTCATTGAATCACTGTTAAGTTACATATCAAGTGAAAAGGACTTCACTGAATCGGTCAATTGGACCTGCTTTCAGGTCGATGGCATGGATAAGGCAAACTCAAAGGCAGTCCAAAATGCAGGCCAATTAGCCAAAACTCACCCAAATAACCATAGCTTTTATTCTGGCAAACACCTGATAGGAAGATCAGGCCTTAGTAAGCATTTGATTTCCCGTAATATCTGCCACATAAATTCATATACAAATGCATTCAGACATAGCACGCAATGCATCATCGATTTATTGGAGTTCAGTGCTTCAGAGCAATCTGGGGTTTCTGATTACCATTTGGGCATTTGCGGTATATTCATTCATCACGCCAAATCTCTAAACTTGCAGACCTTAGCTGCTGCCTCTGCTCTGAAGTAGCCCCTTAAGTATGACAGCATTGAGAATGACTTGTGTTGGGCCATACTCAGGTACTCAAAACTCAACTACTTTTTGAAATATTTTTGAATAGCTGTTAAAACACAACATAAAATGCTTTACCTTTTCTAAACCTGGGTCCTAAGCATTTAAATTCACTTCCTTTTTCAGATTATGACAGCCTGTTCTTTGCTAAATAATTTTGTTTATTTTAAAAAGTATTAATTTAATAAATCCCCCTGCGATCAAACGCTAAGTCGCATTGTCTGTGAAGAGTATACCACAAATTAACGATTCTCTGAATTAAATTTGAAGAAAAAAAAAAAACACGGATATTACTGAATGGATTTAAAATATGTCGATCCATCTTGATTTAGCAGCAGTCCTTTCAAATGAAGCATGGCTGAAGGGGGCATCTGCAGTCAAATAGTCCCTGGACCGGAATGAAAGAAGTGCTTAATGATTAATATCTGCACATTACTGGAATCTCCCGGCCCCATTTATCACAGAAGGCGGGAACATAGTGTCGCTTTGCCTCAGAACAAAATGCTGGTCTTCAGCTAATAAAGGCTAGAGTGGCAATGCTGAGACACCGGGGGAGAGAAAAAGCGAGCTATCACGACTTGTTAGCCAGCAAGTGGGGCCTTTCAGGCCAATATCGGGACTCTTGACTAACAATGTTTTTTCGATTAAAAAAAAAAAAAAAAAAGAGGAATTAAATATGAAAAATGAACTTTAAAGTAGCCTTTCAAGATCTACGTTTCTACTGAAACCCTCGTTGTGCCTCTCTGGATGACTTAGGTGTTCCCGTGAACGGATTACTTTCTCTTTGTAATACATTTGTTCTGTATATTCCTGGAATGCAGACGTATTTCCATATATGAAAATAAGAGAAAAAAATTTTTTTCCCGTTATGATGACATTTTGTCAAAGCTGTTTTGGTTGCCAAATTGACATAGCAAGCATGCAGTCGCAAAGAAAGAGAATGCAGAGCATGCATGATATAGCCAATTCTGACACTACTTGTGATCCGCAGCAAATCATATACATCAAAATACAAATTTATGTTATTATTGAACACAAAGGGCCTAGTCTGTTATAATGCTCTCCTGTCAACAGTTATTGTGTGTTTTTGAGCATAGTTTGTTAAGCAAATGTGTGGCGAGGCACCGCATGTCAAAACTGACAGTGACAACATGGAACGAACAGCAGAAGCTTCAGATAAACAATTATTCCTATGATTTCCCTTTTTTCTTCTTTTTTCTGTGATTCAAGAACAGGAAAAACTTTTAGTTATGCGGTCGTGGCTTATCAATATCATACATTCAGATGAATGTCAGGCAGGAGATTCACCATGGGCGTCGCCTCTGCACTCCTGGGCATGCTGTAATTGGTCTGCCATAAAGACAGGTCAAGCTTTCTGTGAAACCCTAACGTTCAATAGGCTTCAAGTTCCTTGTGAAACGTGACTCATTATTATGTGTATGTGTGTGTGTGTCTATGTGAGTGTGCCTGAGTGTGCGTGTGCGTATATAATTCCTACATAAATTGAGAGAAAGAGAAGTCTTGTTTTTTTTTCTATTTGAAGGGAATACCTAAACAACTTACAATACTGATCAACTTAATAAATAGTAAATTAAAAGTTATTTTTCCCCAGCACACGTTGGGAATAATTCATTTTAACGAGAAATACTATCTTAAATGCATGTACATTATTTTCTGAGATTTGATAGCAAAACATAATCCAATTTTCCCTTTCTGTCTGATTCCAGGTTATGCGCGTCTCACACCATGATATTAAAAAAACAAAACAAAAAAACAAACACACTTCATTATAGCCAGCAGGCTACTTCACCTTGAAAGTGTTTGTCCTCTGTTTTCTGTCTATTTTATAATTTATAAGCCAACCATTTTATTAGTTTACTGTATGGAGGTTGTCACAGGAAAGAACAAACAATTTGTTTACATTTAAGAGCGGTATCACAAAATTCAATTACTGAGATGTTTCTGAGGAAAAATCAATTTCTCCTTTAACCATCTGCTGCTTTAGCGTTGTTTCTTCTTTATCCTAAGAAGGAATCATCAATAGCAGAATAGCCATCTGTATTTGTTTTGATAAAAAAAAGTTCTGTTACCACTAGAGGACATTAGTTTTCCAACAGTCTGTTTTTAATAATTTGGTTCAAGTCTTCCATTAATGAAGTGAAAGTATACTTGTAAGTAGGAAACTCCATTTGCATTAATTTCTTATTTATCCATTTGAGGTATGGGCTTTCTGCCGTGTCAGTAATTACTCTGTATTACAGATGATAAGAGGTCAGAGGGATCATGCGTTTCTCAGTGTTGTATGGAGGAAACACTGAACTTTTAACATAAACCAGGGTTAGGGGATTTTGCTTTGTTACGCCCATGACAGGGATAAGCTTTCCAGGATCCGAAAGGCAGGTAGCGACGGCCATACCAACAAACCAGAGTTCAGTGCTCAGACAGCACTAAACTAAAACACCATCAAAGCCCGGGGAATCCTGCAAGGAAAGGTAAGGCGAAACTAAAAAGAGTCTGACAGCAACGGCTAAAAGCGGATTTTGGGTTGATTGATGTTTTCACTTGTTATACCCAAGCTGGCAGTATTTGTGTGCAAAAAGCTTCACCCAAACAACGTTTATTTATTGGTTACGGTTCTGGATATATAAGTTAGTCTTCCTTGACCATTGGAAGTAAGACCATCAAATGGAATCGCAGTTTACAGTATTGCCCTATCGTTTCGTCTTCATGCTACAGTTACATCTCACAATCTTGATCGGGAATTCGGGTGTGAGAGTTGGAACAAGGGAAGGTAACTTGAGAACTGGGCCATTCTTCCAGAAGAGCATTTTTGAGGTCAGACACTGATGTTGGACGAGAGGGCCTGGCTCGCAATTTCCGTTCTAGTTCATCCCAAAGGTAGGGTTGAGGTCAGGGCTCTGTGCAGGCCAGTCAAGTTCTTCCACACCAAACTCATTCAACCATGCCTTTATGGACCTTGCTTAGTGCACTGGGGCACAGTCATGCTGGAACAGAAAAGGGCCTTCCCCAAACTGTTTCCAAAAAGTTGGAAGCATAGAAT
>JAOVYW010018990.1:21482-34218 GCA_025775045.1 Hiodon tergisus | reverse complement strand
TATAAAGTACGGTGGGGTTGCCTTACTTGTCTCTTAAGACCTGTTTGAGCTGGGCCTGTGTGCATGTCGGTTGAGAAAGTCTAGCCAATTATGACACCCAGTGATCCCATCGGTCTTTTTTGTGCCAACGGGGTACGAAGCAGCCTGTTGCTTCACCCATTCTGACAAACCGGTTCTTCCTATCGCTAAGTGGGTAAGCAGTGGAACTTGTCAGTCACTAAAACAAAGACTTGCTTTCTGTTTTGTAAGCAGGCCTACACATATTTGTTCCAGGGTCTTGTGGTATTGCATGTAAGAAAGAAAAAAAAAAGAGTTAAATATACTTTTCTGCTTCACTGTGTACCTTTTATGATTGACAGCAAATAGGTTCCAGCTGCCTCTTCCTCTTTGTCTCTCAAAATCCAGATCTGAGAAGTTGAACGAATGTGCACGTCAAGCATAAAGTTCCAGTTTGGTATCTTAACATATCAGCTTTACAGTGAATTTTAAACTATATTTTCATACGACGCATAGATTACAAGCCACATGGGCTGATTAATAATGATGTTTGATTATATAAATCATTTTGGATTATTTGGTTGAGAGACTGAACATATGCTGTGAAGACCTGCATATTCTCCTGAAAAGTGTGTTTTATTCTGTCCCTGAATTAGTTCAACGCAAATCCATTTGTTTATGAAAAATGTGCATTTAAATTACATTTTTTCTTTTTAACTACAAATAATAATATATTATCAAGGGCAGTCCCTGGCAATGTATATTAGAAATTCTAACCATATATTCAAAGCTTAACAGAAATATGTAAGGAGTTGTTATAGTTGTATCAACACAGAACTTCAAAATTAATATCTCCTCTTGGGCATCCAAGGATGTCAATATGTATATACATAAAAAAGACCAGAAACTTGTGTTTAAGTACATTATTTACCATGTTGATGAGAAACTGTATCTAATTTATGACAATAAGAGAAATATAATTATAGATTCATAGTGTCCATTCTAAACCATTCCACATTTTGATGTGAAGTTCCATAGTTTATTATGCCTTCTCCAGTGTCGAACTAGCATTCTCTTGTTGTTTACTGTCAGCCAGTGTCCCTCAATGAAACTTTATTTACCACAAGACGTGTGGTTTTGGACATCACAGGAGCTTGGACTGTATTTTACAGGAAAAGTGTTTTTGGCCACATGGCCTGGAGTGTACATTCCTGTAGCCAGTGCTGCTAATTCAGTTCAAGGACACAGGGCAAGGGCTTCTCTGAGTTTAATTTCACCCTCCATTAAATACCAGCACTATTGCAGTGCAATCCCATTTAAAAAAAACTTTTTTTCGCTTTGTTTAGCGTATAATAGACATTTTATTCTCTTAAGAAGGGTGTTTTGTACGGGCCTTTGTCCCAGAGATTTTGATAGGCGAGGACAACTGGTTTCTTAGAAGCAGAGCGCACTTTTTATGCCAACGGTAGCCAAAATGTGTGTGTGGCTTGTTTTTGCCTTACTGGATGATGTCTAGATGCCATTTGACCAATGGCGGGCAAGGAGGTGGACCTTATGACTGGCCTGGTATGGCTGCCCTCATATAAGCCCAGCCAAAATCAGCTCAGCCCATTGGAGATGACCAGAGTTCCACAGTGACTGGAGACAATGCACTGAATAACGCACCCTCATTGTGCACTTGCATTTTCCCAAGTGAGTTAGTGAGCATTAAATGTGAAAGCATGACATTGGACCCAGAAATATGTGACAGCCAAGTAAAGATATGCCCTCTGGTTGTTATTAAAATACATTGAAAAGATAAAAAGGTAAAATAGGTTTCTTTAAACTGAAACCGGGTGTCCTTGTTGTGTGAATATTGCTGCTAAAAACTGGCTGTTTGGCTTCACACTGGCTGTTAAGTCCATGACACATCCCAGTTAACATACTGTGTTCTTGTAAGAATGCCATGTGTCAGCTGAGATCCATTACAAACTGGTCTCTTGGTGTTTGGTGAAATGATTCCAGTTAAGAGACCAGGACATCTGACGTTCTCCCCAACTCTTCACTGCAAGCTGGGCCCAAATTTAAGGCCTCGTCACTTTGTTAAAATGGCATCAAGAGATACATTGTTTCCGTTCGATCTGAAGACTGTCACTTCATATCTAGGTTACTAGCGCCATTGAGATTTAGTCATCTGCTGTGCAAGAGGAGAGAAAGGACATCCTGCAAATCCATATAAATTAAAATGCGTAGTTCACCAGTTCAACGTAAGAGTTAAGGTGGGGCTTGGGCACTGTTCAGGCTGATGAATATTGATTTGGACACGTCTTACAGGACACGTCTTACCTCCAAACTCTGGTCTCCCAGGGAACTGGGCAAGCCGCCTTTGTAGATTCCCTGCTGGAGACCCTCCCGGCGTTGTATTAAAACCAAACCCTCTCGAATCTCCTCGCTCAACTGACTGATGGAAGCAGACGATCTGAGCCCACAAGAACCCAATGCGGTCAGCATCGTGTAAATGAACAAAAGCCTGCAGTCCTTGACGCTTTGCGTTGCGTCTGCCGAGGGTAACGGGTTTAACAGCATTACGACGGCATACCGACGTCATCTGCACTGGTGTTGTTTGATGTTTTTCCCCAAGCTTCCCATCGCCCATACGTCTCTATTATAACGTGGCCTTTTCATTGCTTTGACTGAGAAAAATCCTTGTGATCGCTACATTATGTGGTAGTTGTAAATGTTTATATATTGTACAGCACCTTTATAAATATTTGCCAGGCCCTCATTCAGAAGAATAAAGATCTGTAAATCACCCCATTATTTTTTTATGTAATTATAAAGACGATGATTTAAAGTGAGGGAAACTTAAATAACCTTGTCATGGCAGTCTGTTCATGCACTTTAAAATAAAGTTCTACCGAAATATCGTATTTCAGTGTTTTATAGTTGTGTTCTTATTTTATTTATGGTGAGTCTTGCACAAGACATAAAGCTTTACCATAAACCCGCTCTGTGGTACAGAGAATCTGAATGATCTCGTCATCCCTGCTTGGAAAAATCACTCTGGAATTTATATCAAATTGAAATGTACACTGGAACAGCTATCAGAAAATCTTCGGATATTAAGAAAATGTTACTTTATATTAACTTGTTATAATTTGAACATATTTGTATCTTTAAGTAACAGCACAGTTGTTTCTTTGAAAATATAATTTAAATACAATGTGTATACATACACACACACACACACACACATACACACACATACACGATTCATGCCATTCATCTTTAATCTCTTATTAACGAGCAGTTTTTGCCCACAGGACTGCTACCGACTGGGTGTTTTTTGTTCGTTGCACGACTCTCAGTAAGCCCTAGACACTGTAGGACAATGCTGAAATCGGTTTGTCTGGTACAATGATCATATCACGCTCAAAGTCTCTTAGGTCACTCGTTTTTGCCCATTCTAACATCCAAAGCTAACAGCAGAATGCCTCGATGCCTGTCTGCCTGTTTTATATAGCAAGCCACGGCCATGTGACTCACTGTCTGTAGAACTGATCCATTTTTGCGAATGAGTACCTCATAAACTGGCTGGTGGCTTGCGTCGAGCAGGTTGAGGCACCCAGTCTTTTTATTTGTTCCTCGTTCCAAGTTTCACTGTGTTTTCATTTTATTTTAAACAGTACAAGAGAAAGCTGCCATGTTTTTTACAGCATGCCTCAGAATGGATTTGTCATAAACTGTGTTAAAGACATTTTTTCTGGCAGTAAAGGCATAATCCAAAAGTCTTTGCACAGTATTCATAATTTATTGGGCATGCAGGATAATTAACCTGTTTCTCGGTTTTGTCTCAAAATGATTTTTGGTATTTCAAATTTGTGCTTTTTTTTTTTGTGTGTCTTCGCAACATTATGCGAGAGTAGTGGGGCGCATGTTTCTACAGAAAGTGAGAAGTCTTTATATGGTAGTGACGCTGACCTGCAGTGTCAGTGAATGCTTTACGCGGGATTCCCCTTAGGCATTTTAAGCTTTTATCTCGGTTTTGGAAGACTACACTTCTAAAAGCTACCAGGATTTTACCAGTCACTGGCTATCTCCACTCAGTGATGTTTTAGTACATTATTAGGGGTATCAGCATAAATATAATTCATGCTGACCATTGGTTTTGGCCATACATCATGGAATAGACAGTGTGAGAAATGCGTGTTCAAATGTAGGCACTGCCTTGAAAGGACCCAAAAATTAAAACAATACCAAAGAGAACAGAGTTTCAGAAGGTAACTGTTACAGCAGTTAGCAGGGATCACACAGTTTGAGAACCTGATAGTTAAAACAGTAGCAGCAAGAACAGAGTTTAAAACATTTATAAGGGAAAAATATACTTTTATATAAAATAAACCATCATTAATGTTTTATTTCCCTTTAAGAACTCTAGAATTTTGAGGGGTACGCTGAATTACACAAGGGCACTTTGATCATGTGATCTCAGTATTATAAAATGCAGTCGCCATTTTTAATCTAACCCTTTTCCCTCTGAGCCACTGCTGCACAGCAGCGACCCTGAAGAGTGATGGTTAATATTTCTGTTTCAGGGAATCAGGTTATGATAATCACCCAACAAACCCTTTCAAATATTAAATGTGAACCATCACTAATGAATAAGTAAGTGTGCCCAATATATCATCAGGACAGCTGTGACTTCCCTGGTACCCAGGCAATCCTTTTCGCCTTCCTGGGCGGAGGAATTCCTGGCTGCAGAGGTCGCCCACTGCCCTACCGTCCCAAATCCAGGGCTCCAGGCGTCTGGTAGAACCTGGTGAAAGCGTGCAGGGTTGCCCGACTGCCACTTTGCAGATGTCTTTGATCGATGCACCCTGGAACATCGCCCGAGGGGTGGCCTGCCCTCTCGCCAAGCGACCAGCTTGCTGTGCTGAAGCACCGTCTTTGCTGTCTCGGGGAGTCAACAGTACAGTCTTTGTTTGGACAAAGCCTGACCCTGGGACTGAGATCCGTTACAGAGAGGCCAGCTGTTCCGTCTGGCATAAGCGTTCCATTTTCTCCACATAATTCGCTAGTGCTCTCACTGGGCACAGCATGTGTTCTCAGTCTGACTGGAAGGGTAATGGACAGAAGGCCTACAGTTCTAGTCCTGCAGGAATGGCAGTGGGATTCTGGTGCCACTCGCACCACTGCTGAAGCACCTCATTGGAGTCGTTCAGGGCCCAAGGCCACAGATGCAGGCTGGAAGGCTTGGGGTGCCTTTTGCCTGGAGTTGCATCAGGGCTCTCAGCAGGATGAGTGGCGGGTGTGCCCACTCTCACCATGGCTGGCGATGCCAGTCTCAGCGCTTTGGTGGCTTTCCACATTAAAAACGGGTCAGCTCTACCGTTTCCCAGCGCCAGCTGGAGACTCATTTGGACAGTTGACAGAGATAAAATAAATGCTTTTTAAACTGAAGCTTAGAACAAAAATGCAAGTAACACGTGTGTTAAACCTGGAAGGATGACACGGGTGGTAGATTTCCTGAGGTAAACTTCGGGGAGGGCTGGCCAATATGCAGAGCGAAACGTAATCACAAAAAAAACTTATTGAATGAAAGGACTGACAACACAGAACAAGAAACGTGTAGGTTTTTCTACAATGAGAAAGAAACCGGCAAGTGAAATACAAGTGAAAATTCAAGTGAAATTCATGTGAAATACAAGTCAGATCTAATGCTAGTGCTAGCTCAGCTCTGTATCTGACATAAAAAGAGGGCGACCGCATTTTGTACGATTGACGATCACATGATCGAAACGCTCTCGCACAATTTGGCATGCTACTTAGAATTCTCTCCTTTGGGGTACTTAGAGGGAAACAACCAATTAGTGATACTTCTTATTTGGTATTTGAACCTTAACAGTTGCAGCGAGAACCGAGTTTGAGAACAGCAGAGGGTTATGCAAGGGCCAGCCAGGCTCTAGACTGTGCCTCATGATTTGACCTCTTTGACCTTGAAGACTTTTTGACTGACCTCACATGACCCTCTGACATGCAAGTAAGCACGGAAGAGCTACAGTTGTCATGGCAGCACTCCAGTTGTCATGGCAGCCAGAGTCCTGACTATGAAAAGATAAAGAGTTGAAATGAGGGAGGATTCACCTCAAAAAACAAGAGATTGCTAGCACTGGGTGCGTAACAAATTTGTCAGAGGTTATTTTGTCAGGAGTGAAAGATTTGTGTCTGGACCAAAATACATTTAAAGGTGCCTTGTCGGGATGCTGCAAAATCTTGAAGTTAATTATAAATCAATAAATTAGCAAAAAACATGTAGGATTATATATTGTTGTCTTTTGACACTCCCCAAGCTACCACGGGTGATGAAATAGTCTCCATGGAATTAATGTGCTTATTCTAAATGTGTGGTATAACTGTAGGCTATAGATGTATGAAGGAATGGCGGTTTTAATTGGCTCTTTTAATATTCTACGAGTGTATTCTTTCTACACAGTCTGTAGAGAAGAATGAATAGATTTCGATATATATTTTGTCACGTGTATATGAAAGGTAAACCGTTTCGTATCCGTTCATCCATTGTCAGAGTAGGCAAAAAAAGGTTTTGTGAGTTTTTTTGCCATTAAAGGAAACACATTCTTGTGCCGCGCAATACAGAAATCGTTCTGATGCAGGTACTTTAAAAAGCTGTGTCTTCCGGTCCACTTCTGGAGCAGTGGGGAGGGGGGAGGGGGCTACCTCAATAGTGCTTTCAGTGTTCCGTGTGTCAAGTGGGGATCAGCCTGCTCTCGGCACATTGCTTAATGATACAAAAACAGGAATGGGGGTTTGCAAAGCCATTAGCCCTGCTCTAGATGGCCAGAGAGTGCAGCCAGTGGCTGCCTATGGTTCCTCACTGTGTCACAGCTATGTTCCAGTCTCTCATTTTCTCATTAGAAATAGCCAATTCTTGCAAGACAACAGTCCTTTTTTTCTATGGTTGTTAATGTACACTTGCGAACTGTATGTAGGTATTTCACAAGGTTTTTTTATTAGCTTGGATTTTTTTTAGGAGATTCCAGTCCCATATATCATTTACTGCCAGTTTGCAAACTACTTAAAGCACTCTAAACACTGCTTTATGAATATCTTGCAATGCAGATTGCATAAACATTTCTGGAGCTCAGACGTTATCCATGGCAGTACATTGGATTGGACAAAAGCCTGAAGCCTACGTTTCTTAATGGCCATCCTTGATAAAATAACGTAGGAGGGAAGTCTTATTTTTAAATATGCTCATTATATGCTATATAAAGAAATATGTAACATGAATTATTTTTGTCATTTGCTTATTTCCATCTGTATGGGTAATGATATAGATGGAATTGCCACTATGACGTGTGACAGGTTAAAGGTCAAAGTGTACTTGGTTTACCTGCAGAAAGACCCAGTGTTACCAAAGGCACGTCAATGTCTCTGTTGGGGCCTTTCTAGAAGAAGAAAAAAAAATACTGGATTATCAGGATCATCCTGATAGTGTATAATTCTGTAAAATCACGAGCTCTTAATACAAGACAGCCTTAAAGATTCTGTGACTTTGTGATGTGAAACTGAATGGAAATAATGACAAATTCTGTTTTCGGATCACTATTGTATTTCCCAGCGATTAAGCGCCCCCTAACGCCCGCCATGGTTTCAGCATTATTCCAGCACTACCGCAGCATTGTCAAACAGTTAACAAGCAGGTATGAAACAACCATTGTGACAGCCCGTTTAACTCAAAGAGTTCCCTAGGTCGGCCCTTCAAGCCACAGTCCCAGGGGTTAATTTAATGGTTACTTTGCTTTATTCATAATTTTAAAATACAAGCATGCCATTTTGCCCTCACCTTTCGGAGACACTGAGGTAACGAAAGTTAAGACTCCATTGGATGCACAGCACTGAATAATTACTATGTCTGGACCAGTGCACATCCCGACCTCGAACCCTCCTGAAGTGATTCTCTGCTTGCTTCTTTGCCTTTACAATGCAGGTGGCTTCATAAACAAACCCTTTAATCTAAATTAGAATCTGTCTAAAATTAATTCACACAGAAAGAAGGATTTTTCAGGGTGGATTTTTAAACTAGAATAATCCAAGAAACTAAACATGAGGCCCAGTGATTGATTGTTAGACCAATCTTTAAAGAAATATAGTTGATTTAAAAAATCACCATTTCTGCTGCCAGTTCAGCAGCATTCGGAAATTTTTTATAGCTAGATTTTGGACACAGGAACCATACATGGTTTAATTTACTATTTATAAATAGTATAATGTTATGAATATAATGAGTATAATGTTTTTTATGTGTTCAAAGATAAAAAAAATATATGTATTTAAAAGGTGCAAATCTGGTGCCTTACTGATCCTACACCTATAAAGGAGTTTATGACTTGGCAACAATGATGAAACTGATTTCTGTGATGGCCAGAGGCACTAGTCAATTTAAATACTCAGCATTTCCATAGACAACCATGTCATTGTGGACTTTACAACCTGGCACCGCAAAATGCAGAACTGCAATCAGCTCGTTTTTAACAATTTAGCAATTTCCGGTGAGTCGTACTGCAGGGGATCTTTAGAGGATGTCTAAAATTGACTTTATTGTATGCTGGGGTGGTCACTGAAATGTCTTGTTTAGAGCAGGCCATGGGTTTCTGAGGTGCAAGTTCTCCAGGGGTTCATTCCTCGCGGGGTCCTAGTAGCTCGCATGTTAGGTGGTTTGGCGCCTGCAGATTGGCCCTGCTGTGTGTTACTTTCTCTGAATCCTGCTCGGATGTCCTTTCCTGTGTGTACTCTGCCTCGCATCCAGTTTCTGCACCGTGACCCTGAAGCGGTTACAGAAAATCCAATAATGTAATAATATCATAATAATATCACAATTAATTATTGTGAATTCCATTTTATTGGCGCATTTGTGTCGGATTGGTTACTTGCCATTTAATTCATTTATTCATTTTTCGCAAGTTTCTGATCTCAGTTGCACTTTACGTGTTTAAAATAAGATAAGAAGTTTTGGACTGCCCTCTTACGGTGATTAAAAGCATTGTCATTCAACTATGCTCTGTTGGGAGTACTGTAATGCAGTAACTTATGTAAGCGTTTTTTTATATAACAACACCGTGAATTTTAAAAGTCCTTTTGTTTAAAAAAACAACGAATGCATTTAATAGAGGAAATAATCTATTGACATTGAGATAGGGTTCTATTAAACTGTAACTGACATTTATTTTTTATTTATAAAAAAAAATAAAAAATAAAAAATCATATAAAATGAAATTATCAGCCCGGAACAAAAAAGGCTATTTTTCGACTAGAGTTAAAACTAGAAAACGAGAGAATTACAAGAGAAATCATGGATTCACAAGAGACTATGAAAAGGTTAACGAGCTGAGTGCTTAAAAAAATCAAAACACCATGTAGTATAGTGGTATATAATTTGTTTCGCTGACTTCTAGTTGACGGCAACATGTTAAACTCAACATTTACATTCAGTTTGATCTTGTTTTGTCTCGTTGAGTTTTATCAGTGTTTGTATTTGGGATATGGAGGCCCTGATATAAGGGTTGTGTGAATAGTCTGCAATGGCTTTGCTGAGGAAATTCCGGTGGAATGAACCAACAAGTACAGGCACTACTTGTTGAAATATGTGCCGTTAACAGCATGATCAGAAAAGGATAGATTTAAATGATTGGAATTTGACTATTTGGTAATTATTACAAAGTTATTAAGGTGGAATAATTGACACATGCAATTTGATAATATCAGCAGATTTCTCTTTTTATTGAGAAACATGATCTGTTTCAGAATTTCCTGAGTAAATCCACGTACACAAACGTACCTACAAAATAACCAAACTGTGTTTCAGACTTTACCACATGAACGTATTTCAGAATTGTGTCATAATAATTTTAATAAAACCTGGTGATGGTGTTGTCGTAGTTACCAGTGGGTGTAAACAAACAAAGCACAAACATGTAAATTAATTCTTTAGGTAAGCTATGCTGCTATCCTTATTAGTTTACAGCAATAGAATATACAGCAAAATAAATTATTTTAAAAGCATATAAAGCAATAATTAATTTCACTTAATTAATAAATTAAAAGAAACTATTGAAAACAGCAATCAGATCTATCTGTTGCAAAACAGAAAATGTAAAAATGGTAGAAATTTTAATGGGCTGATTCTGGATGGAGCGAGGGGGGGTGAGGGGCTACCCTTAATACATTTTTCCGAATATTTTTTTATGGAGCAACAGGGAAGGATAAAAAAGTATGCCCCCTAGTGGCACTGTAAGCAATGTTCCTGTTTCCAGTCCGGCGATGCCTTAGTTTACGTTATCGCCATGGGCTCCATAATTGACGGGCAAGAGGGTCCAAAAAATATAATAATTGAAAAGCTAAACTATATGGCATGCAGGGGCACCGGGGCACAGAGTCTAACCGAAAACCAGCAATCGGAGAGAGTGGAAGGAAATAAATCGATCTCTTAGGGTCACAAGTGCCACCTAGTGGACACCATTAAAATATATTTTCAGGAAGTCTTCTCCCATTCAAGTAATTAATCAACGAGATGCATCTACGAGAGCTATTTTTCAGGTGGCCTATATGGAGACACTGATGACAGAAACAAATCATTTTCTATTATTCTGTCATCTGTTTTAAAGTATTTAGTAAACAGACAAAGGGCAGCTTGGTTATACAACATTTCTAGTATCATTTTAATCTTTTAGGTTTATAAAGTATTTGTTTTAAAGTTTAAAGAAAACCGACACAGATTGCTTGTCCAACAATTTTGTTTTATTAGCAAAGCTGATCTAAGGAAATACCTTTCTCCAAGTGTGTTTTGCCTTCTAGATCTTCAGTGGAGAATGATTTTACAAACAGGTCATTTCTTTCACAGCGTGTAACATATGTATTCAATCGATTTTAATGTGATGACTGAAACACATTTGATGAAAAGCAGAAGCTGTTCTGCCTCCTTTCTCTCTAAGGCCACTGGAAATATAATGTTACTGCAGTTCATTATACAGTTAAACCAGCCTTTCAGATTCTAACGGAATTGTGTAAAGCCTTTATTTACATGTTCCTCCCACCTTAGGATAGGCCATTCTGAGTAATTGCAGGTGCCATTTTTTCCAGTGACGCCTTCAACGCCCTCTGGTCTTTATTAAAGTCATGGGTATGCCAAAGTAAACAGTAAGTGTTGCAATGACAACAGATACAATATTTTTTTCCCCATGAAATAGTATGCATTTCATTAGAACCACAGAAGTTTCTCTGACTCGGTGGCTGTAAAAGATAATGGCTTGTAGCCATGCAAATAACGGCCCTAAGTTTGGGTATGGCCCTTTCCTGCATGACAATGTCTCTGTGCACATTGCGAGGATCCAACAGAAATGGTTTGTTGAGATCCGTGTGGAAGGACTTGACTGGACTTTGGCATGAATTTGAACATCAACTGGGAGCCAGGCTTAGTTGCCCAACATCATTGCCTTACCTCACTATCACTCTTGTGGCTGAAAGGAAGCAAGTCCCTGCAGCAATGTTCCAACAGCTAGTGTAAGGCCTTCCCAGATGAGTGGAGGCTGTTACAGCAGAAAAAAAGCCATATTAAACCATATTAATTCCCATGATGTTCAACCAGCAGTTGCCCACATACTTTTGGCCAGATAGTGGCCATCTGGTCATAACTGTTTAGCATTTTCCATGCAGAGGGGACTTGGTTACACTGCAATATTGCTGGCTAAGTGCACTAGTGCAATTGTTACATATTTGTCTAAATGTGTTACATCATGAACAAACAAACAAACATCTCAACAAAAGTGTAATAGAAATTTTGAAAGTCTAGAACCAAGTTTGAACAATGGAATATTATGAATGAATAATAGCATGGCCTAGGATATGTTCACACTGAATACATAAAACCAACAACATCAACAAAAGGCTGTAAACTGTGGCAAAACATTGCATAATGAAATATAACTATTTGAAATCCGCTCACATATTTAACATAATGTTTACAGAGATGTATGCCCTCTAAAGTGTTGGGAGTAAGTGTATGTATCCTGCTCAAATATTACTTCAAATACATACTTTGGCGGTCATATCTATTTACAGTCTTTGGATGTGAGAATAGTGTCTAGATCTCACTAACTACACCTGTTTATTTCTAGTATCTAGATTTTAGAGAAAAAAAAGCACAGAGCTTCCAGCAGTTAGAAATAAATTTGCAACCGTATTATCATTACTGATGACCATAGAAGGCGATTTCCACAGAATCCAGCATTGTCCAATATCTATTTATACAGCATTATTCTTACCAAAGCAAATACCTTCTCTAGGGTCCAACTGCAGGTCCTAGCTTGGATTAACACCCACAACCTTCTGCTCCCAAACTGATTATGATTTTTAGCTTTTTGGATCCCATTTGGATTATGATTTTACAAACATGTCATAATGCCCAAAATTAACTTTTAATTCAATCCAGCTTGGTCTGGCAACTATAACACATTTTATTCATCATACTGAGACCGTTCTTTCTCCCTTTATCTGCACACTGGGAATATACAGTCACTGCAGCTTGCAACGTAATTAAACCCGCCCTTCAGCTTCTTGTGGGACTGCTGGAAACAGTGCAAAACGTTTACTTACTGTTTGTATTCCTCCACAGTGTGCCTCCCCACATAAACACAGTGTGCCTCCCCCACCTAAACACAGTGTGCCTCCCCCACCTAAACACAGT
>JAOVYW010018990.1:3617-21382 GCA_025775045.1 Hiodon tergisus | reverse complement strand
GTGTGCCTCCCCCACCTAAACACAGTGTGCCTCCCCACATAAACACAGTGTGCCTCCCCCACCTAAACACAGTGTGCATCCCCACATAAACACAGTGTGCCTCCCCCACCTAAACACAGTGTGCCTCCCCACATAAACACAGTGTGCCTCCCCCACCTAAACACAGTGTGCCTCCCCACATAAACACAGTGTGCCTCCCCGTTCTGAGTCATTTTTGGTGGTTTCCTATTTCTCTCGGTAAAGCCTTAGCGTATCTCCAAGGCCCTCTGATCTAAATATAGCAACCTGCATGTTAGAGTAAACAGTAACTGTTGCAATTACACCAGATACCATTTGTTTTAAATTAAATCTATGATGGAAGGTTTCCCTGATGACTGAATAATAGGAGGTATTGCATTTCAACAAGCAATATATTTGAGCAAATCATTTTGGGAAGGGAAACCAAAGTATTCCACTGATATTTAGCAATCCCCTTATGAGGAAACTCCCATACTATATAATACAGCTGTAATGTTTTTACCAGAAAAAAGCAGGTTCCCTCCCAACAACCACAGCTTAATGTTAGCCATCATAATGGGTAATAAGCAACTTAATTCAAAATCGAAAGTATGCATCTTAAACTACTACTGGAAATGTTGCAGCCTGCCACTTAAATAAGAAAGTGCGCGAAAGTATCCCATTATTTCACGTTTTATTGCATCAGAAAAGATGCATTAAGATTTTTTTTAAATACGATTTTATTCAAAACTGAACGCTCCAAATTTATACCGTTTTGAAAATAAGTCAAATATCATCAAAAACGGCAAAATAAATAAATTCTGAATGTTAGTATACTTGCAGGTGTCAAGTGCAAACGATTAATTATACTGCCCCAGACTGATCAAAATAATAGCGAAAAAATAATACTTTTACTAAAAACATTACAACTAAAATAAAATAATTATGCATTTAATCAGGGAGATTCCATTACCGTTAGCTACATATTGCAGCAATTTACGAATGGAACCGAGATTCGCCGCTTTGTTTTTATTAAACCCCCCTCTGAAGAATGAATTTCCCAATATAAAGCCCAGATGATATAATGACGTTAAACATTCGTTAAAATTATGACTGTTCCTGCGTTTGATTTGATCGGGATTGAAAGCGGTCCGATGTATATGACCTAAAGTAAGTTTGGTTTAAAGGTGTACACAACCCCTTATCATTTTAAATATTAACTTTAATTTATTATTATGTTAAACATTTTAATTTAAATTCAAAACACTGTGAAACTTGATTACATTAAAAATGTTTTATGTAGCTATTTGATTTCTGCTTCTTATCATAAGAGCATGAATACGATTTTAAACGTAAATATCGAAAAACAGAACTGCATACCTCCCAGGAGTTTTACCTGTCTGGGAAGTAATATTTGGAAAAATATATTGTAATATATCCATATCAATTTCTATGAATGTCTGTCTCTTAGTTATAAATCTCCCTGGAGAAAATAGGTAATGAGTGGAAAAAGTTTGTTATTTGTTTATTTTTGTTACAAGGTGTATATGTATATTATTTGTCCACTGATAATAACAACACGTCATTAAAGTTATGCTGAGGCAGTCCATTGAAAATGAGAATATAACATTGACGTTTTCTCCATCCAAAATTGATGGTGACGACTGCAAGACTTAAATGCAAATGAAATCTTAAATAATATAAAACAGTTCGGGATATATTTAAATTGTGTCAAAAAAGTCGTGACAAGGGTTTGTAATGTGTTAAAACAAGTACGTATTTATTAGGTGCCGCTTACGCTCAAATTCTTTCACAAAAAGCTTTCTAGTTCAGTAAGGTTTGAACAGGGTCTGAACCCACATTAAACACCATATCGCTGGTCGTGCCCAGGTACCGAAAATCCAGCGATTTTTTTTTAACTATAAACCATACAAAATGAGCTATACAGAAATATGAGAACACTCTATATAAAAAGAGGGGTGTTAGTCCCGCACTTTCTACTAATAGGATCCAGTTTCACTCATACCAAATAAGCATAATGGGAAATGGGGCTGGGTCGTTTATGCAGCCCAGGTAAAAAATCCCTGGTAAAATGAAGTGATTTTTTACGGAGCCCCTGAAGTGACCTGTGCAAAAAAAGAAAGAAATCTAGTTTCACAGGTCACTTCAGGGGCTCCGTAGATTTGCTTTTATTTACGTCATAATTTTATTTTTTATAACAAAATAAACATTAAGTAATATTACGTAAAATTATATGTATAATTAAATTTTTTAATTGTATTTTTAAAGACCAAATTAGTCTTTTATTTTGACGATTTTTGTAACGTTTTGGGACCCGGAAGTAACGTCTTATTTTTCGCATGTTAACATTGGTCAGTTAACGTTGGTCTTATTGGGCCTCACTTCACATGGAGGAAAGAAGTATGCTTAGCAAGGGACGCTAAAGAACGAAAGGGGCGAAGTAGCTAAATTAAAAAATATTAAGTAAGCTTATCGCTTCGGCAATTACTTCTGAAAATAAAGCAGTGAACCAGGAGTCTCGTTTGCTAAAAAATCTAGGTATAACTACTGTACTGTTAATCTTTGTTTTGTATTGATGGAATTATTACGTTAAGGATTATATTATCTTAAATTGCTAGTTCGTCAAAACCTTACTCCATTACTTTACTTGGTTTAGTTAATAAGGAAGTGTGTGATCGAGGGAACACAAAAATCCGCAACGTCAATAGATTCGAGTAGGTGCAGTTTGGTAATCAATCTCGTAAGGCCTGGGCGTAGCTGATCTTCCTAAATATCGCAGTTACCACGTAATCTTTCAGAAACGGTTAGATCTGTGAGTACTCGCCTTTTCCGTTGGGTGTATTACAAGTGTAGTGATCGAGGGCATTTTTAAAAGACGCTCTTTATTAAACTATCAAGCCGCCGGAGATGACTTTAACACTAATTAAAAACATCGATGGTTCTTGTTCACGTCGACTGTTGAAGTGCTTATTTCTGTGGCTTTTTTTCATCGCCTGTGTGACAGGTAAGAAAATTCCTTCCTAGTCTTGGAGACTCATCTACGTAACTACCTTTATACCTACAGTAAGCACATGTAGGCTTGAAATTTTTATTTTATTTTTTTATACCACTCAATTTTCTCGTTAACCTTTAATTGTATTTTTTGCTTTACGCGTTGTCTTAAAACCCGAAGCTGTATATTTGTGTAAAATGTATATATTTTTTATTGTTTACTGAAACGGTTCAGTTTGTTCATCGAAAGATACAACGTGGACCTAATTCTGCTGAATCTCTTACCAACTCGAAATTAAACAGCACTGATATAATTTTGCGTTTTTCTTTATTTTTTTTAGCTGATTGTCCTAAGCCTGACGTTCAAGGCAATGTCATCTTGTCAAATCAAGCTCTTCTCCAGAACCATTTCCCAGACGACTCCAATGCTACTTACACTTGTGGCGTTGGCTACGTGAGAGTCAGTGGGTCTGGGGTTATATTCTGCAGAAATGGACAGTGGACTGAATTGACGCTGCAGTGTACAAGTAATTTCCACGTTCTTTCAATTAACAGTACAAATGTAATATTTTAGATACTTTTTAATCAATACATTTATTTCAGAAAAGTCTTGTGGATCCCCCGGAGAAGTGTTGAATGGGCATTTTGAGCTTTCCCAAGGAGTTGAATTTGGGGCTTATGCTAAAGTTATATGTGATGAAGGGTGAGTATTGGGTCCTCCCTTGTATGTTCTCTGCTACTTTGATCTTTGAATTTTTTTCTTTTGTAGTGTCTGTGAAGTGAAGGGATCTAAGTGTATGACTGGTTATTTTACGATATACTGGATGTATTGTAACAACGTTTACCCATACACGACATTACACACTGTCTAAGCAGGGTTTCTACTGTGAATGTGAATTATTTAGAAGTATAAACGTTGAAAAGACGAATTATAAATACATCGACAAAATCGTACATAAATGCGTAATTAAATGAAGATTTGTACAAAAACATAAAGCCTACATTTAAAATGTATGCATTTATTTCCTTTTGACAAATTTCACCGAAATATTGAAAAAAGAAAAGGGAGTGCCCTCTCTGCCGTGATCTGCGTTTAGGTTTCTTTTAAACTCCTAGCTATATTTGAGACCTGTCGTCGTCAACCTTTTGGCATACATTACCGTCGTCTAGTGTGGAAAAAAACGGGCTAAAATGTATGTTATACTTTTAATCTGCGGTTTATAGCCAAAAATTATTACACGGAGACAGTTGGAGACGCTGTGGCATTGCCAATACATTGCCAATGATTTAGGTGTGAAATGGATGGAACCTAGTACTCAGACTGTCACCTGACAATTTGACTTTTAAAACGCACATTTGATTTTCGCGTCAAAACACGAGTTCTGTCAGTTTTTGATCTGTTCAAGAATTTAGATATTTTATGTGCATGAAGATCTTGGAGGGTGTTCCTTTTTCAGTACACTGGTTGTTTTTGCTGTAAAAAACTGTTTGTTCAGGGTTGGGTTGCACAGTGGAAACGATAATAACTAATAGTCTTAGTTATTTTTATTTGGGGCGGGGCAATTGATGGGCAGTACCGTTAGCTTTTGAGATAACCCCCCCCCCCCCAAAAAAAAACGCGATATAATCAGCGTATACAAAAAGTTGTATTCGATATACGTTTTTCCTGCTGGAAGGTGCAAGTCTAGAGATCGATTTTGTCCCAGTCACTCTCACTTACTAATTAGTTGGCGCCACTGTCGCCCACCATTTCTGTTGTATTTAATAATAAGCGTTTTTCCTGTTTCCTATCTTGTTTGATTTGACATGAGGTACATCTTAAAAAATCTTAAACAACATATCTTAAAATACCTCCCCAGCCCTAAATGAATGTTGAAGTCACAAAGTGGTATGAATTCAAATTATGTTTTTAAATGGAAGTGCATTGCATCCAAACTGGTTGTTGCAGTCCGAGTGATCAGAGATGTATAGAAAGTTGTTTTACTTGAATGACTCGTGTAGCAATGAATGAATTGAAGGACTCATGAACAAAATAAGTGAACTGCAGTGTAAACATGGTCTAATGAATAATGCATTTACATTAATTTAGTTTTCGTTTTGTGTTTAGCCATAGGACCGTTGGCCCAAGTTATATGCAGTGCTTAGCTAATGGCTGGGGTGGAAGAATTCCTGTCTGTGAAGGTAATGTGTTTATAAATTTAATGTGTTAAAATTCTAAATTCTTCCCCTGTTTCTCCATAAGTAAATGTTTGAATACTGGGGTCAAGTATATCATTAGAGAGCAAAATCATTTGTTTAATAAACGATTGATCCTTTTTATATATCTAAATAGTGGTGAAGTGTGAGATGCCTCCTGAAATCCCCAATGGTAAAATGAAGCATCATAAATTTGACGAGTTTCCAAAGTTTAGAGATGTGGTGGAGTACATCTGTGACGACATCTATGTCCTTGTTGGGGCTCAATATACTTCATGTTTAGCAAATGGCACGTTTAACCCACCACCGCCTGAATGTAGAGGTATGTGAACATAATTTTTTTATTTATTTATATATTTTTGATGTACTGTTTCTGGTTTTTGTTGCATTATGACAAGATGATATTGTCAAAATCCTACACGAGTTTTAACCTGGCCCAGTCATGGTGTGCAGCGCTGTAGTTTCACAGCCTGTGGCGTTACAAGCAGCTTAAACAGTGCATCTGGCTATTGCCTCCTCTTTGTCTGGTTAAGTTTGTTGTGAAATGCAATACAAGTCAAGTGGTGCAAACCTTAAAACCTGTATCTGACCTGCAGATGTTACATGCCCTGCCCCTGTAATTCAAAACGCCATACGTGTTGACGGGATTCCCCCTTACAAACACAAAAGTTTTGTGACTTACCAATGTGAATCTAATTATATAATGAACGGCTCAGCAAAACTAATATGCGAAGTTGATGGTTGGTCTTCTCCGTATCCGTCCTGCATTGCAGGTAAGCCATGATTCCTCCGGCACCTTGCATGCATGTTTCTGGGCACTTTCTCCCACAGGAAAATCCCATTGCGTGCTAGCCTGCTCCCTTTGCAGCTTGTGTGATGAGAATAATAATATTATGGGGATCTTTTTTGTACATATTGAGAAAATTAAATGGTTAAGTGGAATGGTTATCACCTGCTGCGTGATTAGATCTTCATCAATTTATGCCATAATTTAGTTGTACTTTTCATACATACAACTTTTGACCCCAGACTCACTCACGTTTCATTGAAGTTCTGAATTGGATATTCTGATCATTCGCTTCCAAATTTTATAGAAATCAAGGTTACAACAACGATTAGTGCGACAACTAGAAGTACCCCCACCTCACACTCGACACAGTCCGTCACCACTGAATCTGTATTAAAGGGTAAATATCAAAATGTTTTACATTAAATCTGTAATGTTGAATTGTTTAGTCTAATCGTTTATTCAGAGACTGATGGTTATTTACTGTTTAATGTGTGTGTGTGTGTGTGCGCGCGTGTGTTTTTTTTTTTTTTTGATCTTCAGGTGGAGGAACAGATGAAGGTGGGAAAGCTAACCATGGTAATTTATCTATTCACTGTCAGACTGATATCAAGTTCTCCCAGTTTTGAGAGATTTAGATTGGAAAGATGTTTTTGGGTATATGATATCTATATAAATTGCGCTGGATCCGATCAACTGATAATGTAATGGTTTAAAAGGCTGCAGAAAGTGTCTCGGGATGCTGCCTCAAAGGTGATGTAAGCCTGTGAAAAGACTAGCTGAAGAGCGTGAGTGCTGTATTAGTTCAGCTCCAGTCACAAGGCACATCATTCAACCTGTTTTGGCTTTGAATAACATCTGGGGGTGGGGGGGTGGGATTTCCAAAGATCTATAAGCTTTAAAAAAAATCTGGGTGTAACCGAAGTGTAATTGGTTGGAAGGAAACCGTCAATGGAGCTTAACCCACAAAGTCACATGGGTTGGTTTTATGAGCATGAGTGTAAGGATACCCATCTGCACGGTCCCTCTCCGTCAAGGACCCTCAGTCCATTAGAGTCTGGGATATTTTATGTTGGCTAGTGATTAGTATTGTGAATATCATGTTTCCGCATTAGGGCCTGTTTTTATGGTATTTGAAATAAATGCATATTTATTTTAGAGCTATATTTAAGCTATTTTTATATGCAGGTTTGTAACGACTCAGACTTCCTCATTTTCTGTCTCTTTATATAGGATGGGGTTGGATTATCCCCACCATTGTCGTCGGTGTGGTTGGTAAGTCACCTTCACCCAGTACTTGGATTATTGCATTGCATGCATTGTTCAGATCATATTCTGTCTTGTTTGTTTTTCAGTGTGGCCTTCATCATGAGCAGTTTTGTAGAAAACGGGTCGAGTGAACTGAGTCTGAATTGCATTAGATTTCAAATGACTTGACATGACAGAGGACCATGGCTTTAACAAGAGAATATTTTTTGAAACGGAATGTGTAACAGAATTTAGTTTGTGAAGCTATAAATTAATATGTACTGGAATGCATTTGGTTTTCATTTACAAAGTTACTGTTTGGAATTTGCGTAGCTGTGAATTATGATGAACTCTTTAGATCGACAGATCCCTTTGTGGCCAGTGGTATAGAAATTATTTTTGTTTTAGAAGTTTTGTGTTTACTATATACATATACATTCGGGACAACGGCCCAGTTCTGTTTGAAATGAAAACTGCCGTTTTAAAAACGCAGAGACTGATTTTGATTTCCTCATTTCCAGCTTTTGTGGGTTTTGTGCTGATTTATGTCATTTTTCATAAGAAGAAAGGGTGAGATCACTGAACCAATTGGTTTTTCATTTTCATTTATGTGTAGTGTGACTCTGCAATCTTCTTTCTGGTTCTCTTTTCAGTCTGTGTACGTCTTAAAGCAAAAAAAAACCCCGCCTTGCTTCTCACGCTGCTCTTTTATAAAATTCCTAACTCTTTCTTTATTCTTCGTTACTTTCATTATTTGATTGTTTGGATAAATAAATTCCAAGTTTAAATGAAGTAAATGATATGTTGTGATGTGCATTGTTAACTGCATGAATGCACTTCATAAAGAAATGTGGGTCCTAGTTGCAAAAACTGGTAGATGCTGTGTTAACCGTGCAGTGATACCGCTAGCCAGTTGAGTTATTTTCCTTATCAGGAGTGGGACAGGCTGTTTTTAAATGGCAGTATGGTGAGCACTGTACCAATCACAAGATAGTGTGTTTGAACCGCCCTGTGTGAATGGCCTGCAGCCAGATCTAACACCAGAGCTCTGTTGCTTGCTGCCTAACTCCAGATAGCTCAACTGTGGGTATGACAAGGCAGCTTTTCCTGGGAAGAAGTCAGACGGAAATGGTGTCAGGCAGCCACTGTGAGCATTGCCCCTAAGAGCTGTTCTTGTTTTGGTTAAGTGGAGGATCACGTTAGATTAAGTGCCATTTCGTGGTTTTTATGGTGTATGTTGTGCACGTAGTTTGTCTCGGTATACTCTGTTTTGAAAGCTGAAATTGACTGAACAAACACCTTGCCATTTACCCACCATTGATACAGTTCAGGATTGCATTATCCTGTTGGGTTCATTCCAGACCCCTGTATCCGGCAGGATGCTGAGGCCCGGTGTGGGGCATTTTCCAATCTCTTTAGGGACTTGTAAAGGGTCACCCACCATGACAGGTGATCGCCTTTGGGTTGCAGGTCTCATCTAATCAAGAGAGGGAATTCTGTCAAAGTAAGCTGTGAAGACAGTGATCCGTTATAGCTCCTTGGATCATGGTAAGAAATTAAGCCAGCCTAATGCCCCTTTCTGTCATGATTTAGTGACGGAGCTGAGATATTCTACAAAAAAAGATTCACAAAGTGATTGCATTAACGTTAATGTTTTTGAAGCAATATGAAAAATTTCACAGCATTGGAGTCTGAGTTGAGGTAATGGTAACTTTCTTCAGTTTTACTTATTTCCTAGTTTTTCTCTGGGCTTTTTATGTTGCTCTTTGCCTGCTATGTGAGAATGTGAATGTTCTTTGGTATGCTGCCAATTCAAACTAACAAAAAACAAAATACTTTAGCTGTTCAGAGAAAGGAAGTTTAAACCAGGGCCCTATTTCAGCCGACTCAAAATTGGCCTTTTACTTTTTGTGAAAATTTGATTCAAAACTGCCGTTTTAGTTAGGACATACCTGGAAACTGTCTTTCAAAATTAATTACTTGGACTGTTTTTAAGCTTCCCATTTTAAAGCCAAATAAACCAGTTAACCTATTTTCAAATCTCCATGCTCCATTCTATTCTGTAGAAAGCCTCGCACTGGAGCCTTTGTGCGGACCCTCTTAATCAGGGTTCCACATCTTAAGTGGGGTTTATCAGAGCTGAGTGAAAATACTGTATTTAGGAGCTCGCAGTTTAATCAGTTTTGCCTAGGCCCTTTCCTAATGTAAATTTTAGGGTTTATTTCTAGATTTTTGGAGGTCTTGAGATTGGTTGCGCCCTTGCTACTCAGATCCCATCCCATGTATTCACTGGGCTCCTTTTAGTCCCGTGGTTAAATGGCAGGAACACTGGGAAGCTCAAAAACGTCTAATGGGGGATGGTGTCGGTGTGTATGCAGGAAATGGGGGAGCACAGAATTTGACCCAAACTGTTCTGTGCGGCCCATTCACTAATGGCACACTGTACCTGTCATTCCAAACCCGCCATGCTAATTCTAACATGCAGTGTTCGTTTCTGTCACTGTTTAACTGTATAAGGAGGTTATTAATAGCTGCCAATATTTCCCCATCACTGTTGTACAGTGTATACCGCACCAGAGAAGACTCCCCGAAACAAAATGAAGGGTTATTGTTAAGCTAAAAAAAAGCTCTTTCCCAAAGGTATCCACAGATTCCTACATTAATTGTTTGACTTAATTTGTTTTACTTATTATTTTAGTGGGGGGAAAAAGTCGGTACCAATTCCAGTGCGTTTGTCTGTTCCAGCGCAAAGAGTTATCAGAATACATCAATCAAGTAGCATCTCCTCCGGAAGTCTTTTCACCAGCTTGCTCTGCCATGTTTCAATCTTAGACCAGAATGCTTTCCTGCACAGATGGGCTAGTCACTCGGGTTCCCCGGGTGGCGCTGGGTTTAAAAAAATGTTTTATGTGTTTATTTTTTGTTCCAACCTGTTCGATTAGTTGGCACTTGCATTTCTCTAGACATTAAAGTTTGACTACAGCGGAATGCCCTGATTTTTTTATTATTTTTGTTTAAAATTTTTTAAATGTATTTATTTTTTTAGTTTATTCGTTTGAAAGTTGAATGAAACTCGAATATATTTCTTGTAAACTCTCTTGTGTGAATGTAGAAAGGTGTGCTACAGTAATTCTCTTCACTCCTGCATGTACAGAGGCTTGCGCATTTATTTTTCACTTTCAGTATTGAACACAGATTCCCTCCTCTGTAATTCCGTGTCATAGCACACTTTAAAAGTGATTATAGTAAGTGCCTATGTCTGAAAGGCGTGCCCTCAGCTACTTCTGGATGTTCAGTGGCAGGCCTTGCCTTTCTTTTGCATTGCTCCTTTGATCAACTGCAGAGACTGGCAGACCCATCCCTGCAGTGTGGGCTTTTACCTGTGTGCGTACGGCCCTACGATCTCTCAGGAGTTGCCCGTTTGTCTCTCTTTATCAAGCGGTTTAATGTGGATGTGTATTTATTGATTATTTGTAAATTGTGGCTCCAGTTGAAATGCACTGATTATTTTGAGTCTTCCGTGAGATGATTCTTCATATTCCTTTAATTCGATGGATTATTAACTAATAGGAGTTTGCACTGTTTCAGTTCATCGCTGCCTTGTGTGTTGGAAGCGTTTTGCTCCTTAGTCAGCCGATGTGACTTTTTTTCTCTCTAATTATCTTTGTTTTCACACGTGGTTTTCATTGTGTACCCTAATAAAGCTATAGGTAAAAATGACCCCATGTCTTTCTCATCTGTAATCTCCACCGTTTTCTCGGTCGGATTGTGACGGCATTTGAGCTTTTCGTTTAAACGGGTCAAATTTGATCTCTGACTCTAATGCCTATAGCTTCCACGATCAGTTGGGGATCCTTTTAAGTGCTACACCACTGAGTGAAACATTAGCCACTCCCGTGGCAGAAATGAACGACCGCTGCCAGCCTTGGGTCTGAAAAGAGATTACCATATGTCATTTGCTAACGTAAAGCCTCCCTTAGAGCAGTGTTTCCTGTAAGACGGGACGCGTTAGGAAGATAACGCGCATGTTGATGGACCGTCTGTGGAGCGATTCTCAGACACGGCTGCTCCCAGACCCTTTTCGTCCGACTCCCACAGGATCAAAGTCAGTCGGTGAGTGAGTGGGGAGTGCTCGACAGCGCACCGGCAGTTTCTCTCGCCAACTTCCTGTTGAGAAAGTTGTGTTGTACAATGAAGATTGTGTTGCAGGCTCTGTGCCAATGGCCTCAGTGACTGGACTTGAATCACTGAAAGCTTTTTTGTCTCCACACCAGGCCCACTTGCATGGGGTATGAACAGGACTATTTGCTCGACACCCCCGGAACCTTTGTTAATGATCCAATCCCCACATAAGATGTACACTTGCGTTACTGTCTTTGCCGGAAATCTTTTCAACCCCGACTGCATGTCTAAGGATGAGAGGTTGCAAGAAAAGGCCTCCGTATGCTGAGATAAGGAGAACTTAAAATAGTGAAGAAGGAAAATGTAATTAAAACATTTTAAAATGGGGGGCTTTACAATTTGATAATGCTTTAAATGCATTTCCCATTCTCGCGGCTGGCTTTTAGCTCAAGCAACTGCAGGACAACCCTCAAAGCACTTTTTAATGTCTTCAGCCTTACGGCTCCAATTATGCAAGAAATTGGGGTTGCTGAGATCTGAGTCGCTGGCGGGAGTAGGAAGATATTTACAGGGCCGGCCAGGAATCAGAAGGTCCAGCCATTCACTTCTGTCGTCCGTCCCCTGGACAGGAGTTGTAAACTTATGCAACACATGGGTTAACTCTGTTACACGACCAGCATGTATGAGTTTTCCTGTCAGAATTGAGAAGTTTAAGCTTTAGTATTTCATTTATTTAATTACACTATTGCTTATTTCTATTGATATATTTATTCAATTATGAATTCTTCATTTCTATATACACTATGAACCTGCATCAACTTTTTGTTCGTTTGTCTATGGCATGCCCAGGGACCTAGCTTTCCCACTACCGATTAAAGTGTCTTTTTAAATATTAAGATGATTCTGTTTCTATTGTTTCTATCACCAAAAAGAAGCAAATTAATTTCTAGTGTGTGGGTGGTGCTCCAAAATATTTTAGGAAATGTTGGTAGATCTGCTTTTTTCAAGTTATTTCATTGATTAAATTATACTTAACCAAGACTGAGAACACCAGTAAACTATCTTTTAAATTAAAAATTGATAGTACAACAAACAAAAAAAATCAGGTGATTTTTTCAATATATGTAGGTCACCTTGGGCTTAGGCAAGAACAAAATTTTTTTTATTTCATCACGTCCGTAGTCACTGCCTACATATAAAATTACGCCCATCAAGAGCCATGACGTGTGGAGGAAATTATCAAAGAATAAAAGAGGAAGTGATTAAACAATGGACATTCTTAAGTCGTGTTGCTTGTGTACAGTTTAAGGTGCGGTTTGACCTTGTTTATGAGTATTTGGGTTTCATACTTGAATTCCAAGGACATTGCATGTCTAAGATAATGTGCAATAGTTTATCTTTTGATGCCTTGCATGTTGAGTAAACATTGTAAATCCCAGCTCACTTGCTTTATTGGAGATAATATCATACACGGTCTGTCAGACACCAACTGCAGCAGTCTAGAAATAATGGGATTGAGACAAATTCGTTAAATTACGAGAAGCAACATTCGAGAAAGTTTTGCTTAGACTAGATTCCTGTAATGCCCTTCATGCCAGTGGATTCACGGAGAAGGGAAAGCACACATCAATCAGAGACTCCTTGTAGGAAAGGCGGAATGAAGGTCAGTCTCCCACCTGGACTCAGACTTGATGTACTGGATCACCCTGGGCTAGGCACTGGCAGCCTCTCGTGGGAACCACACACTGCCTAAAAAAGGACCTGCACTTGCGGGAGAACAAAAATAAAACATAATGCCATTGTCGCCATTAAGGCTCAAATGAACTTGGGTACGCATATCACATAAACATACGCCAATAAGGATTATTACCTAGAACTGATAAGACATCTATGCCATATCTTGGAGGCGTTTTTTCTTGAGTACTCTATAAGGTAGTCTTTTTCGCAGTTGAATAATGAAACCCCAGTAATAGCCCAATATAGTACGCTATAACTCTAACACATAGAAGTATATATATATATTCTATAAAACGTGGCATTTTATATTTTATATTTATATATAGGTTTTCACAACTTTAGCCGGCGGACCTGAAGATTTTAGTTTTTTAAGACAGGGGTTCCCAAAATTTTCCATGCCAAGGACCCCCAAATAGCACAAGCTGTCTTTAAAAATCCATTGACAATACTATGGCCAATAAAAAATTTTAATTAAAAGTGCTGAGGCTCCCCTAGCGCCCCCTGGCGGTCCCCACTTTGAAAACCAAGGGTTTAAGAAATTATTCAAGTGGCCCTAAAGAGGAAGAGACTGTTCATTTCCTGTCATGAACTCACGTGACAACCAGCTTTTAGGTTACCGCGCCCACTGACTTCATACTGACTAAAACTACTTTAAAAAAAAAAGTTAAACAAGCTTCTCATTACTGCAGGGAAGGGGTACAAAAGAGGAAGTGTCCAGGGCACCGCCTTATGATCCAGTCTACTCTCTGGCCTGGTAGAAGAAAATAATGTTTTTTTCATGAAAGGTTTTCGCGTTTGATCTGAACGATTTAACTACAGCTCTCAGACTGAAAATGACCGACCTCTTTTGTGTGGCTAAAGAGCTCCACCTTGTGACGTATTGTGGAAATCAGAAAATTAGAATGCCTCTTTATAAACTAAACTAATGACTGGCTAAAAAAACAACAACATATGTTTAGAACATATGTTTAGTATACACCTGTATACTTTTGCTGCATTCGTGTATTCTTTAAATATAATTTTTTAGCTTTGGGATGTTGGGATGTTAGAAAGTTACAGAAATGTTGACAAAATCGTTCAAACCCTAGCCCATATGACGTCCCAGAGCATCACACAAGCACATAGTTATTTAAATTTCCTAAATGGACGTTAATTGTTGCTTTTGTTTCATTAATGTGGTTTCAAAAACATTTAAATATTGGTTTATTGGTGCCAAGCCCTGTAAGACCAGACAGCCTGACATTAGACTTCCCAGTTGGTGGATCAGTTCAGTTGTAGGCAATGGTTTAATCAGCAAAAGCATACAATTCTGTTAGTTTTGTTTAGGAGCTGAGGGAATTTGGCAGGTAACTCTTTGTTGCAGTAGTTTTTGGTGTGTTTGTCGGTGCAAGTTTTGTTTAAATGAATAAGTGTGGGTCAGTCACACCACTGTATCCAGCATCCTCGTGTGATTGCTCACCATCCTAACAACCTCACACTCTGCCCCATTTTCCATCTATGGGTATTAAAAGGTCATGATGTTGGAATGTTTCTGAAAAGTTTTAAGGCAAAATCGTTGTACACGCATTCCAATGAATACTATCCAGGTGAAAGACAATGGTGTGTATGAGTCTTTCCACCACTTATCTCCCAAATTTGCATATTCCCAGGTTCGAATAAACTGAGCCTCTCAAAAGAGAGATACATTTATCCTATCCACCACTCAACCCCAGACAGTAATGTAATATACAAACTGGATTTATATATTATATAACGGCACGTCAGCCGTTTGTCTGCCATCATGTTATTCTCTGTAATTCCATCACTTTTATTTGAAGGACTTGAACTTTGGACCTATATGCCATTCGTTGGTTAAAATTGTGTATTTGGTGTAGGTGCATACCCACTGTATTTAACTGGAATTTTAAAAAGTTAAGTTGGCCACTGCTTGGATTTCCCTGACACTCCCGCTGTGCGGTAACACGATGGTTCCCTCTGCCTTGAGTTCTCACTTTCTGATTACAGTTTCCCAGAAAAGGTCTGTGCCCTCCTGAGACGTTACCGTAATTATACCAGAAAAAAGCGTTCCACAGAAAATTCCCCAACAATACTATTGTTAAGGCCTCGTCATCCGCCAGAAATATAAATCCTGAGACCAGTTAATGAAGAGGCACGGGAGATATGTTGTCATAATGACTCACGGTTCTAGAAGATTTAGCATGATAAAGAAGGACCTTTTGAGAGCCGCAAAAGGCTACTGCAGGCAAAGGCTATGGGCTTAAAGGCTGATATATTTATCGAGAGCAAGAGAGCCGAGGGTGTCTGTTCTGCTGCCTGTTTTTTATTGTGGTGTTTGTTTTTGCAGTTTAAGATGATGTCATTGAGACGCGATAACCTTTGTTAACACACAGGGCTAGAGTTATTTAGAACTACTTTTAAACGTAAGTGTATCTGTTGTTGGATATGGGGAATTCTAAATGTCACGAGTGAACTCTGTCGACGCACATTACCAAAGAAAGAGCTTGTTGATTAGGTGGAGAGTCCAGGCAGGGCCTGTCTACTGGTGTGTGTCTGCGGTACAGGAAAGAGCACGCTAATGATTTCACAACCAGTCTGTTGCATAATCTTTTTATTTATACTGGCAATGCGAATACTGCTCAGGTTGCGTCCTCCGCAGATCGACTTTACCCTGTCTGGGGCACTGGAAACTCGAGGCCGCAGTTGGGTTCGAGTCCTTAGTCTTTTGCAGCTCACGACGAATTCTCTCCTACATTGTAACCGATTTCAAATGGTGCTAGAAACTGAAGGAGACTCTGAACACCAGAAGAAATCAGTCAGCATTGGTGAGAGGTCAAGCGCTGGTCGCCTTTAAACCATGGCAACGACCACCTTCACTGCCAAGAGAGGTAGAAGGCAAATGAAGGGAACCATCTTACTTCCTTACACCATTCAAGAGGGACGACATCTACAATTCCTCCGTTAACAAACCTTACATAGTACCCACCTCGCTTATCCATTTACCCTGCCAAAGGTATGTTTCCTGAAGGAATTCAGGGGTTGGCTCATTGCCCAAGGGAGGATCAGCAGAGCTCCACTTTGGGCTAGGATCCATCACAATGGCACTAATGTCTGGTCCTCAGCCACACGGTTGGGCGGTTTTCCAGCTACCTGCGTCTTTCAAAGCCATTTTTATGATAAAAAAAATGAATGAAACCAAAGCAGAACAGCCCATTGACAGGCTTTGCGGGGCAGTTCCGTCCACTTGAGTCGTCCTGCTTAGTAATGATGACCTTTCCACCCCAAGAACACTGATTTCAAATGGTGCTAGATAAATGATATGAAACACTCTAAGCCACCACCTGAAATCAGCTCCCAGAGGAAGAGTATTGTACGTGGCTAGCTCTCGGTTTTCTGTGAAGACATTCATCCTCTTAAGCTTCTTGGTGGAGGGGATTTAGTCACTGACAACAGTTTAGGATGCTCTTTTGTTTACAGTCTTAAACGCCTGGGACAACAAAGTTCAGAGTTTCATTAGCTAACGCACACTGTGCCCGCCCCCAACCTACTGCTATGTGCACTGAATATTCTTTGTTTTCGTTAAATATTGGCTTGCTTGTCATTTTTTGTAACGACTTAAGTTAGTTTCCACGTTGGAAAAAAAGGAAATACTTTGCTGCACTCACTACGAAAGGAAATATAAACAATTTTCTCATTCATCCATGGCAATATACTGTAACATGATACAAACTGTACAATTCATCTTCCTAAGTAGTGACAAATTACTAGGGAAAACAACATGTATCCTAGACACATTGAAATACAATAGTTTTTCGTGGCGGTTTGGTCTAATGTGAGAGGCATTAAGGAGAATTTGATTCCATCCTTGATATCAGTACTCATCATTACATTAGTTGCTTAGCAGCTGCTTTTATCCAAAGTGACAGTCACTAAATAAATGTACGTGTGTATGGTTTGGCGTATTAGACCCAAAACAAAAGTTTAACTTGACAAGCCTACAGAACTGCACTAAGGGTGAGTGTGAATGTGCAGGAAAAATACCAACCTGGTCGACATCAAACCCAAGAGTCTCTGGTTCTCCCAGTTAACTGGTGCGGTGCGACACCAGTGTTCCGTCAGACAATTACCGTTGTCGTTACGATAGCACGTAACGCACGGAATTCACGCTTGGTCCCTAACGGACGACACTGCACCAGTTACAAATCAGACTAATCTGCCGACTAGACACAAACCCCCTAATTTCTCACTTCTGGCCGGACTCCTCATTGAAGCTCAACAAGATCTACAGCTCCACACAACACGAGCTCCCGACTACGCCACGACTGTACTGTTTCGCCTGTTATCTCGTGGCACTGTAGCTGAGGTGGTCAGCAGTGGGAGCTGTAGAAGATCTTCCCTGTGACACATCAGCTGTAGAAGATCTTCCCTGTGAGCATGGTAAACCAGGCAGGTAAAATTTCATCACGTGTTTGATTTGGGTCTAATTTAAAACCGTTTTTCTTTTGTTAGGACATTCTTAATCTGCATCGACCTTGACTAAGCATTGGAAAAAAATTTGGGGACTGCCAGCGCGTATCACAGCTAAAAATTACAAAAAACTTTTTTTTCTTCTGATGATGCAATTACCATGACAAGCTGTGGAAAAACAATAGGATTTCTCTAAGGATTA
>JAOVYW010018980.1:0-34220 GCA_025775045.1 Hiodon tergisus | reverse complement strand
AACAAAACAAAAAAATAAATAATAATCTTAAGAATGTAATTAAACAGATAACAAATTATAACCTCTGCTTCATAATGCAATACTTAAAATAAATGAAATATTCTTCTTATTATTATTTTTTAAATCTGCCAGCTTCCTTTTTCTGTTAAATACGTTTCTAATAATCTATTTGCCTGAATGCTGTATCCCTTACAATCCTATAGACTTTCAGCTGGACTTCTAAGAGGCGGAATAGCATAAATGAAATGGCTGCTACTAAACGTATCAGATTAGTCGAATTATGTTCATCATTATAACATGAAAATGAAAATAAGTTGAAAATAATATGTTTCCCGACATCACCCTTCGCAGAACCTTTGGATAAATGCAGTACCTGTCTAGGAACGACCACATTCTTTCCATTTCTTTTTAGGGACTAACAGATTTTTAAAGGGGCGGAAGGCGTCACCTGTCAAACAATGGGGCCAGAAACCTGCTACATAGTTAGAAAAGATTTATGGATTCATCTGTGCTTCATCTTTCATAATATTTCTATCCTGTTAGCTTGCTGATACATTAAGACAGAGAATCCCGCTTGACAGATGGCAGTGCCAGCACATGGGCTGTCAGGTTGGGTGCTGGAATCCAGGGAAACAACTGATAACAGGCAATGTATTTCAGTCTCAGAGGATTTGATTAAGCTTACTTACTGAACAGAACACACAGGGTAGATACTGCAAGATTTCACATCTGAAGTCCTTAGATTTCCACTTAAAATCCACACTTCACAACTGGCAGAACAGACTACTAGGTGAAACACGGAAACTCAAGAACACGCAACAGAGTGCATGTGAATTAAAAACAGCAAAGTATGTATACAATTTATGTTTAGTTTAGTTGTGTCTTTGAAAAACTTATTACATGCCTCCAAGGAGTAGAATATGTTTATTTGGGAATATGTTATGGTAGGGTACAGAGAGGTCGTGATTATTTACGGCTAGATCCACGATTTGACAAACAAAATCAGAAAGAATGTGATTGGAACAGAAGGAGGGCAGGGCTTCTCTGGGCTCGTGCTAATCAGAATCTTCTGTCTCATGTGGGCTGTACAGCCTGTGCTGTGTTAAGTGGCAGGTGGCTCGAAGGCATTTGGATCAGGGAAGATTTGAGGGGGAAAAAATAAATAAATAACGGAAAAAAAATCTTCACCTTATTGCATTTTTCCTAACATGTTGATAAACATGTTGCTAACATGTTGCTGCACGTGAGCCAGGTTGCAAATCTGGGCACTTCGTCTTTTTATAAGATTCCAGGTTTAGTATGGCTAACATGATACCAGGCCCATTCCTTAGTCGAAGGAAGAATGAGTGACCAGAAACTGGGGTAGACAGTTCCAAAACCAGTCCTCAGATCTGCCTCCAAACCTGAGGCTTCCCATTGGCTTTTCGGATACAAAACAAGGATTGGGATTGGTGTGTGTGTGTGGTGGTGGGGGGGAATGTGTGTGTGTGTGTGTGGATAATGTAGTCACTCAATGAGTCTGTAAATCCTTATCAGATAAACACTGTGATCTTTTCCATAGTCCTTTTGATCAATTTGGCTACATCGACAGTCACCTACGTAGGTTTGATGTAAGGACATTTAATCTATAAATAAATCAATCAGGTAATAAACAGGGAGATATGTTTTATTTGGAAAAGCAATTTAAAAAACAAAAACAAAACAAAAACAAAAAAATTCAGGTTTGGAATGCATATATCATATTTTCTTAAACCTCATAGTTTGATGTTTGACTAATAGTTCACCCAGGATAAAAAGGTAAACACAAACACATCATAAAAAAGCCAGAGATCCCAGCTAGGTGGAGAAACAGAACAATGCAATCCTGCTTTGTGCCTCTGCTATCCCAGCAATGTATTTATAGTTCTTCTTCTCTACAAAGAGTATCTGTTGAAAATGGTTATTTAGAATCAGGGAATGACCATGGTAGTCTCAATTCTATGTCAAAAAGGCACTGCGTTCCAGAGTAATAGCTGAGTAAAATCATATTCTGCATTTAAATACACACATTAGCTGATTATATTAAATCAAGCTAAATCAGTACATACCATTTGCAGACCAAACAAAAAATCCTTTTGTTTGAGTTTTTGCTCCTGAGTGGCTGCTGGGGTTTGTGCTCCTAGTCGACAGTAATGGGCTATTTTAAATTAGGGAGCAAACCAGGAAAAATAATTGTTGATAAAAAAATACAACAATTATTGTTATATATATATGTATATATATATATATATATATTTTTTTTTTTTAAATCCCTCAACATATCTAATTTTCCTGTCCCATGGAAGGCTAAAGGTGTCCAAATTAAATTGAAATATAAATATGTATATCAAAAAATAAATTTGTACTTGTGTACAAGTAGTGTCAAGCATGAAAGTTGGCTAGGTCTTCTTTTTTCCTAATTTGGATTGTGCCAATTGTGCAAATGTATCTATCTCAGATCATCGCTGCAACACCTACCACCACATATGGGGAGGGTGAGGAAGTACAAGTAGGCTTCTCCAAACTCTGTCGCCTCCAAGCCATCCGTCTCTTTTCCACAGTGTAGGCTGCACAACCTGCACAAGAGGTTTAGGGCCGGTTGGAGGAGAGGTACATCTGGGAAGCTGGTAGGAGACGCTCTTTAGCGGCGAGCCAACCGAAGCTCTGCCAATTTAACCCAACCCAGTTTGGGTGACACTATGCCAATTGTATGCCATTACAGTGCTCTTCCAGTCATAATCAGCCAATGATATGAGCTGGACTTAAACCAGAAAACTCCCGCTCATAGGGCTCCATCTGTGCTCAGGCAACCCCTCTTACTGACTAAGCCATTCAGCAGGGCTAGCTAGCTTTCTAGGTTGCTTAAATATCGATCATTTTAAAAAGCTGGAGCTCAGGTCATATTAATTACTTTGCTTGATTTGGTAGATAAATACCACAATAATACTGCATATGCAATAATGGTGTTACAGTATTACAACTATTTCAGCCTACCCCCTGCAGTGCTAATCATACTCAAACTTTGAATTTTGGATTTTGCCCAAAATTACTGTCAGGCAATATATTCTGTTCATGCATAACTGATTGCCAGACAAGTAGCTTGCTTCCTATGGCTGGGAACAAATCTAAATGATGGCAATCTGCTAATCTCACTTTATATAACTGTATTTAGTTTTATTAGTAGAAGAAACAAGTATTTACAGTAGAAGAAAAGAAAAAAAACCGATGAAATACAATTTAGCATTTAGCAGATTTCCAAAGTTTAGATATGGTCCCAGCCTATGTGTTAACTAATTAGTTATTGAAAGAAAGGAAAATGAATGAAATGTATAAAGTTATTTTTTTTGAAGTTAATAAAATATTTTAAAATTCCCTGATATTTACAACTTTTCTTCGTAGTATGATCTTTTGACCGAGCAAGCATTTTTTCATGTGGGTAAAGTTTTCTCGTTTTCTCACTAGTGGATTCACCTTCATGGCCCACCCACAGATTGCCTCCAGGAGAGTGATTATCCCTTTCTTTTTCGTTTTGGCACTCTTGTCCCCCAAAAGAAATAGGTTTTTCTTTTTCAATTTAATTTTGGCACTTTGGGCGCCTTCTGCCAGAAACTAAAAAAGAAATGGAAATAGTTATTTATTTTTATTTATTTTTTTGTTTTGGCACTTCTGTCCCTCGAGCCATCAATAGAAAAGCAAAGGCAATTCGTATTTGCTTTTCAGCTGATGCATTTACTTTTATTTAAACTGGTGAATTTTCTAAGATATTTAAATTGAATTCCAAGATTCAAGATTTTATATCCATGTTTTTCACAACTGCTCTATCTTCACTTTTTTGTCTTCACCTGGAATAAAAGCTGAGAATCCATTTTAAATTGTCCTCCCCACTTATTTGATCACACAGCTCTGATTTACAATTACACTTTTCATGACTTAGAGTACACCGCCATTCAGATCCTCAGTTGGGTGGTGCTCTTATTTTAATCGGCTTGTTAGACCAGACAACCTCTCCACTGAAATGACATTTCAGAAAAGTGGTCCTCCCTCTTTCTTAGTGTTGCTGCATTACATATCTCCGGTACGTAGTCAATGTTGTGAAAACTATAAGAGGAAGTTTGCAACTTTGAGATTATCGCAACTATGATACACACGTATTTTAAAATGTACTATGACAGAAATAACTCATAAATAGTTGTTAAATAGCCAAGACATTGTTATCCTCTATCATTTTTATATAATTATATATACATATATAAAACAATCTATAAATACATATTTGTATTCAAACAAAGCAGTATTAGGCTCATCTAAAATAATGAACTCTCACAGACATAGCCATTTGGTATGGTTTTCTTTTCTTTTTCTGTACACTATACAATACAAAAGGCTGAACATTAAAGGTTATTTGGTCTCTTATTGGTAGCACCCCTAAATAAAGCATCCCCTGTAGCAGACGGAAACCTGGACAGCCTTTGGGCCAGGGGATAACTGACACTCTCTGCTAAACTCTGTAATATTCCAGTGAAAAGAATTACTGAGTGATTACACTGTAAACTCACAAAGACAGGGCCTTTAATGAAATGAAACACCCTTTCCAGTGTTGAAGTTCACAAAAACTCAAATGCATATGTGGCTTTCATTATAACCATATCTTCTGTAATACTCTGCAAAAAGTGAAGAGAATATAATCAAAATTTGTCTTGCTGCTGGTAGTCTGGCTAAAACCACAAAAACGTTTTTTAATTGAATATCAAAGAAAAAGTTATTATAAAAGACTAATCTATACAAAACTTTTTTGAAAGGATGTTTGCGGTTTTGGGGATCAAGAAAACATTAACAGACGGGCCTGGAGTGTTTCGTAACATCCCTTGACATGCATTCCCCATACAGCAGCTATAAGACCTTCTGAACCACCACGTCCTGAGAAATGAGCATTCACAAGATACCATCGGACCACTGCACTAAAGGGCATAATCCGACAGGCAGATGACCTCAAGGACGAGGACCAACTCCCTCGTCTATGATTTTTGAACAGAAAGATGCTAAGAGCAACAAGTTGTCTGTAAAATGTTCAAGACATGCTATACATGAATTCAAATGTTAGTAACAAGCAAATGTTTGAATCTGAAGCAGAGAGTGTTTTCTTTTGTTTGTTTCACTCACTCACAAGCTTGTCACAAACCTAAATGTATAACATTATAATTAATAAATGATAATATTAATTAAAAAACTTTAGATTTTATACATTTTAAATACAAGATTTCTAAAACATAATATTAACTGTGTCCAGACTCCCTGATGGGCCTGTTGATTTTATCCACAGAGTGTTAAAAAAAGAAGCATGTATCTATTTAAGAGATGCAGTGGGCATGGGAGTAACAAAATAACATTGGCTATATGCACATGGTCCTTCAACTCCATAAATGTCAGCCCCATCCACTTTCCTAACCTTGCCATGCTCATTAAGATCTTTGTTGTGGGCTGTACCTAAACCCAAAAGAAAAACACGCAGGTCTGTGATGCCAACGATTTCCGTTGCCGTAACAACATTGCGACAGGCATTGTGCAGCGCGAGCGTCTTCAGGACCACAGACAGCAGTCGCCTGCAGCGTATGTTCCACAAGGGCAGGACCTTGGACAGCAGCTTTACTCGCATTCCTCTCCTGTCAACAAGGCGCACCACAAGGAAACAGCCTCATTCGCAGGCGGGAGAGAATGCAGTAGAAACACAAAGGAAGGAACCTGGGCAGCGAGACACTGTTTGGCTCTACTAACCCACGTTGGCCTCCGAACCAAGCCCTCGGACCTGGACTGGAACAACCTCCAACTCTGCCTGTATCCTAGCCTCGCGGCATCACAGACCACAGGGGGCTAGCATCCACCTTCGTGCCTCCAGCCCCTGCCCAGCTGAGGTCCTGAGTTTTTTTCTAAATGAAAATTTTTTAAAGAGAATTTTGAGTTTCTCGGCAGATCCATCTTGCCTCCTGGGTTTTTTGCCTTAAAAGGGGTCACACTGATAAAGTACACAGAAGTTGTTCCTTGACATATTGTTTAAAATGACAACGCTTCAAACTGTGTTAGTCACAACCAACTTATTTTCCCACATATGAATTAATTAAACACACATCCATATATCAGCTTGGGTAACTTAACATGGCCCGTAGCAATGAGTCAAACAGATGGCAGCAGATCGAAGGCATTCTGGGCAAAATACTGTGTTATTTTATTTTATAAAATATCATCAGTGTTTTTATCTTGCATATCTATTGGCTGTGATGTTCAAATGTAGATGGTCCAATTTAACCCACCCCACCCCAGCTCTGCCAATCGGCTAATGACATAGATTCAAAATCCAGCTCATAGGGCTCAGTCAGAGCTCAGGTGAGACCCTTTATCCACTCTGAGCCACTCACTCACTGGATTACTGTTCCTTTTTTATTATGAAAAAACAGTCCAGCTGAATCTTCATCTGTATTTTTCATCTTATCTGTCATACACTTTATCTGATCTAGCCCTAGTCAATACATCATGGAACCTTGGTTGAAAAGATTATGTTCGCAATATGTACAGGAACCAATGGAAATAGAGAGCGACACTGATAATACAAGGTAAGAAGACTAAACCAGTTTACTATGAAACAGCTAAAATTTCACTAATGCTAATACAGGAAACCAATGATTCAAAACCTATTGATTTTTTCATGCACTAAAATCAGCTATTTGCAATTGATGTCATGGTTATTATTTTGTTAGTTAAAATCCATATGCGTATTTTACACTATAAACTATATAACATTATATTGCATACATCATATCGTTAATTTCTATACAGCAGAAAAAAAAATATTGAAGACAAATACTTGAGACAGTGATTATATGAATCATTCACACCATGATTAAATTTTTAATCAGCTTTTATGAAAATGAAAATTCATGGTAATAGAATTTGATCTCACCAGATTGTTTCCACACAATAGAGAATGATAATGTGACAGCAAAAGCTCAGGTAGAGACCATGCATAAACATACAAGTAAGATCAAAGTTAAAATCGAATCAGATGTGTGTCATATCACTCTTAACAATGCCATGAGAGAATGTTTTCCAGCTGCTGAGTGACTTGCTCAGACTCCCACCTGGATCCTTTTTATCTTCAATGAGATATTCATTAGAAAAATAGAAAACATCTGTAAGACTTATAGACTTATTACTCATTCGAACCAGCGGGAATAAGTAAGTACTGTAATAAGAGCATGGAGGTCTGTAATCTCTTCATAACTGTAATCTTATACTTAATAGATGTTTTCTCCTGAACTTTCTCCTGAACTGTATTGCAAGAATATCCTTTGTATAGCATTAAAAATAAGGTGATTAATTTAAACAAATGAAGAGACGTGTTTTCATCTGTAGTCTTGATTCAATTAAGTGAGGAGCTCAAATACTTCTTCTCTATACTCAGAAGACAAGTAGCTATGCCACACCTTCAGTGGTAAATATTATTCATATATTCAAGTCAATATAGTAAAAACACTGGATATCCTCAAATTGGACATATTAGTGAAGATTATCAAATAACGCAATACAGAAAGAACAAAGAAAAATGTTTACATTTAAAAAATCATTTGAAACATTGAATTGTAGATATGGAAAGTTTTGCGTTTTGAATTGTGTTCAATTTCATTCAAGCATTATACAATTAATGAATATGCAAATTGATTGAATCCAGGGGGATGACTGAGGCTTGGTATTTACAAGCACTAGCGAGACAGGAAATAAACTGCATTGTTCCCACGGATATACATTTTTGGGGTGGGAACATTCCTTATCAGACTTCCCACAGGGGAATGTTGCATGTTTGTTTAAAATTAACATTAATGAGGAGTTAATTAAATGAGATAATTGAAAACTTGTAAGGCAGGGAGACAGAGGAAGGCTACATACACAAGGTCCTTTTCTCATTTGCGTTTCTGAGCTACGGATGGCTCATTTATTCAGAAATTTATCTTTTCCAGAACACAGTTACCTGCCACAATTATGTTTGTGAAAAAGTATGTGTATCTAAAGATTTTGGGCTCCAATTTGTGACCAACGCTGGTGATAACACACATAGACTGAAGTGGTGTTGCAACTTTGCATTATTTTGTGCATCCATCCAAACTAGCAATTGGTTTGAGCAGAGGAAGGAATGGGGACACAAGTCGTGGCATCAAAAATGACTGCAGCTGCGACTTCCTTCAAGACCCCTCAAAATGTTGGCGCAGGTGTCAATAAGTTATTTTGACAGAACATTTTGAGAAAAGTCAATTTCAAGCTGTCACACAGCTCACAAAATAATCTATAGGCTATTACAAAATAGTATGTTGCTTCTCTAATTCTAACCACACAAAGACAACCAATTAGCCAAAGTAATTTTTTTACCTCTTCCCCCGTTTTGTGAAAATAATTTTTATTTTTATTTTTTATTTTTATTGTAGACAATTACATTACAAAAGCCACATATACACTGAATTTCTGTTTAAAAAGCAATAAATAAATTCAAAAGATTTTGATTGGCGACTCTTTTTTAACGTTTGCTTGTTTTAGTTTTTTTAGAAATGTTTTTACATTGCAGGACAGGGATGAACAGTGTATTCCTCCACTACCGAACTGGATAACTATCTACAACAGAAATGTGCCCTCTGCCTAAATGAAAATAACAGTTAGTCATATTGCAAACGTATTGCACATTGTATTATTTCCCTGGTTTGTTTAGACAGAAAATGAATGTGAAATTACAGACAATTTTATTAAATTATCCATATATGCATCACACCAATATAACAGTTGTAACAAATTTTATAACGTTTGCATTGGCTCCACCATAACATGCTTTTGCCACATTGACTTGGCCATGCCTCAACTCACCAGTGCCAAGCGTTGGCATAGTGATATGCTTGCCAAAATAGAGCCCATAGTTTTTTTTTAATTGACATAAATAGAAAAGCACAGATCCCTTCTTCCACTAGGACGTTTTTCATTTGAATTTTGCCAGAAACTATTTTGCAGCCAAAGATGCTATGGGTCCGTATATGGGTGAATGACATACTTCACTGATTCCATTCAGTTCCTCCAGCCTTCCCCAAGGAATACCTCTCCCTCACTGTAGCTGCTTACCCTAAGCACTTGTGAAACATGTTGTGTGTACAATCCCAAGTCATTTCCATTCACCATGCCGGTAGGCTAATAACAGCAATAAAACAATAATAAAAAGTGATATTGCTATAACACATAATCAGTAGGCTTTCCATGAAAAAGGCATTTATTCAAGCTAAATGTCAGTGCATTAACTAAAAAGCTTTGCAGCCCACACTTGACTTGGAACACTACTTTATACAAAACTGCTTTGAAGTTAAATTCATGATAAATAGCCAGCTCCTACCATGCAATGTTAGGCATCTAGGATACCTTTAAATAAATAAATAAACAACTTGACAAGACAAATTGACATTTTCTGAGAATTCTAAATAAATATTGACATTTGTAACATTCTACAACTTGGCTTGCAAGCCTGTCAAGTCATATTCAGTGAAGGGTAGACATTTACCTTCACAAACAGAATTTACCTCATTGCTACAATATTGGGTCAATAGTTCTGTCTGATATTAAAAGAGACATTGCCTGTCAAGCAGAGGCTCAAAGGGTAATTGTGAAGTCAGATGCACTTCATCACAGTAATGTTTTAGGCCATGTTGGAAGATATATCGGTGCTTATATTTCACTAATGCAGGACAATAGCGCAAACACGGCAAGCTTAGACTGTCATTATGTGTCTGCAAGCCAATTGTATGTATGTGCCTAAAGTTTGAAATAAAAATGCATTGTCCCTTTTCTACTTCCCTCACAGAGACATTCAGATCCCTGTTTTTATTAGTTGTATATCTCTTGTTCTTTGTATGTATTTTGGCTGGCTTAGTTTGCTATTGAAGTAGACTAAGTGCCACGAACGGAGCTTGCTTTCTTTGGTACTTGTTAAATCTGCTTTGTTTGCATCTGTGTTTGCTTTGGTTTCCCATCCACTTGTGTTTATGCTAGCCTGTCTCTTGAGACCCCACCAGGTATCCCGTAGTACTTAGGCAACTCCTGCATTTCATTAACTGTTGCAGCTAGCAGCTTATAATAACTCTGTGAGTGACATACGTATGATACATTGCTCATGGGACTATGACTTACACAAGCCTGAAAGATAAAAAATTGTCAGTGATTAAAAACAGTGAAATAGTACCCCTAACAAATGACTAAAACCATTGCATTTCTCATCAAGGAATTAGGGCTGATCTCCTGGCAACTACTTTGAATGTAAACAGTAATCACGTAAGAGTACACAGAACAATGAACCTGACTGTCATGGTACAGTACACCCTGTACTACACATGCATCACGATGACTTCTAGGAGATGCCCGCCCATAAGTGTGTGCAGTTTGAAAAGACATGGGGAAGAAACCACGGCTAAACGATTTCCACCAATAAAGCTTTTCCTCTCACTTCCACTGTGCCCCAGTTCCCAGAAAATAAGGCTTTAGATAAACGGTCATAAACAGTGACAATGGGAATGAGCATTCACTATTTCACCAATCAGAGTTGGGTGGAATTGTTCTGACATTACAGAGTGGCATGCAGTAATATTTTTTTACTTTTTTTAAATTGTGCTCGATATTTAACGCATTTTGGACATATTATTAACAATAATAACAGGTTTAACAATACATATAATATAAATATAGATTTAATGATATATTAGTAATGGCTAACATAAATTGACTACCACTGTTATAAATTGTAAATAAATAAAACTAAGATTGATCGGTCATAATACATTTATTAATATGTATGGCCTCATTCATGTCGATAGAAGATGTCTTATTCATATTATATTACTATATCTTCAGATATATTTACACAGATTTTGTATACACAAAGTTTAATTGAAAGCTTTTGAGTTAAATTCTGGAATTGGTGCATATTTTCCTCCAATCTTCACATTCCACGAGCACACTTCTTTATTTGTCAGGCCACAGCGCGACCACCATTGGGCTTCGCTCCTCAGCACCAGTCTTTGTTAAAGAACACCATATGGCTGATAATTTTCAGTGTCCTTTTTCACAACTTCAGTACATATGAGTGAATGCCATTAATTAGCCGCGAGCATCTTTAGAGATTTACATCCTTACTGTTCTCACCACAGGAAGAAGTAATTCATGTGTGCTGCGAGCTAGGTGGCGAGGTAAGTTGACAGTATCATCCTGCGCAAAGTTTTAGCTCTCTTGTGAAAGAATGTGTAAATTATTCATGAGATCCATATACTAGAAGTGAAGAAAAGAGAACAGCTTTCCATATGGTCGACATTAGGAAAAGGCTGTCTGAGAGTCATCATGTATATTCATAGGAAGAGAAAAAATGTTCAATTTTCTGGTTGGAGCAAAGTTCCCCAGTGTCCTTAGTTCCCCTGCCAACTGAACCACACTTGACATTTATCTGCAATTGCGTAACATGTCCAGATTTGACAAAAGCCCAGGGTGATTCTCAAAGGCTGATTCTGTTGTAGAACATCAAAAATATATGTAAAGAATGAAAGAAAGTTATATTCGCACTATTCAAAGTACCAGCTGAATGATCTGAAAATATATTTCTCCAACAATTGTTTGAATTAAAATCTGTCTAGATGTGAGTTTTAAATTTCCTTGAAAAAAAAAGTGTTTAGTTTTTTTATTCAGTATCTATGTTCTATCCATGTGAAAGTTTGATTTAAAACGTGTGCAAAGTCCTAATTACGCATGCAGATACTGGACTTCAAAAGTGATTAAACACTGATATGTTTTCAAAAGTGGAATGTGGAATATATTAGCATTCCATTTGAATACCAGATGGATTTTGTTGGATATTGTTTTTTTGTTGGATAAATCGGTTTGTTACTGGTGCCATCGTAGGTAAAATGCCATAATCATCAATATCAGACAGAAACCATATTCAGCAGAGTAAATCCTGTACTGGATCGCAACCTTAACCTTAAGGTAGTAAAAGGTATAACAAAATGTGGATTGCGCCTTAACCGCATAATGTCATTTATAGCAGGTCAATATATTTACATCACCTGCATCCCTTCTTTGCAAATCACTGCTGACATGACCCATTTGTATATAAATATATCACATAGGATGATTATTATCACATCTATGTTTAAATTGTCTACATTTTAAGTTTAAAAACATGCAGCCAATAACTGCAACTATATGCGAGTATTTGAGAAAAGCTCAGGATCACTCTTCCATAACACAATTGAGCAACCAACAACATACTTTTTATATTTATCATACTAGCGGGTAACATTCACACTTGAGAAACAGGCTAGGTAACGAACCGTTGATTCAAATGGAAATGTTAATTTTGCACTGGCTTTAATGGCGTAAGTGGACCTTGCGAGATTCAATCATTCCACCCCCTTTCTCACCAGATATACTCAACCAATTAAATGTGATAAAAGCCATAAAACCAGTAGAGGCTTTGTGGCCACTGTATGAATGATGCCATCTTGTGACAGCAGAGTGGATCATTTCAACAAATAGCGTCCATGTCTGCAGCAATTTTTTAGGTAACTGGAAAACAATGTACTACACAGACGCTTCGGTATTAATAAAGTAAAATAAATAAGTAAACAAATAAAAAGTACACCTCTTTACCTGAGTTTGCAGAGAACCACAATAACCTATGTAGAATATTTGAATTATTAAATGTGATTTTATATGTGATTTGGCAAAAACTGAAACACAAGACCAGTAGAGGATGGGCTCCCCCTTTAAGATAGGTTCCTCTCAAGGTTTCTGTTACCTTAGGTGTGCTTTCTGGGGGCCCAAGCCTGGAAAATATTGTATCATTGTCTTTGTAAAGCATCTTTGTAACGTGAAAAAAATTGATTGTTTGATTGATGAAGAGTTTAAAACAGAAAAAGTCACCCTGGACCAGATTGCTTCAGTGGCTCGATCCATAAGATTCATCCTCAATAACATCAGTAGGCACAGCTCCTGGTCCGAGCACTGGACTTCAAGCACAGGAAGTTCACCCATGCACCCCCCCTCCTCATCAAACTCTGCTGGCTCCCTGTTGCAGCTCGGATCCGCAACAAGTTCCTCACCATCACTCACCAAGCTAGCACTGGATCTGCTCCGGGCTACCTGTGCACGCTCCTCTCGCCATGAATCCCCGCCAGACCCTTGCAATCTCCTAGTGGTCCCTTCTACACGAGTTCGAACATCGTCCAATCGTCTTTTCCTGTCACTCGCACCCAAATGGTGGAATGACCTACCTTCTACGGAAAACTGAAAACTTACCTCTTTCAGCAGTACCTCAAACCAAATTCTTGAATCCTCCACCCAAGAACAGATGGCTAGATGGATACTATGATGCTTATTGTTGCTTATGTTTATATGATGTGTATTATTGATGCTTATGTTTATATTATGTGGCTTACTGATGCATATGCTTATGTTAATTTTGTATCGTATGTTGTAGCATTAGTCTTTATACCTTCTCGCAGTACTCGTCATTAGGGCAAGGTGACTCAGTGTCTTATTGGACATTAACCTCTAAACTGTGGCACTTTTGAACTGTAAAAAATGTGAAATGTAAATTGATTTTAAAATACCATAATAACCAGTGATGCCCCTGTACCCATGCACTATTTGTTTCCCCAGCAATGTCATGCAATTCCCCCTTAAGTCTGATTCAATTTTCTTCCAGATACTTTAACATAATTATGTGAGAAGCTGTTGGGAAATAGCTTCAAACTCCAGCCACCTGTTCAGTCTTAATATTGAATATAAAAGCAGAAGCCTGACCAAACAAAATTAACAGAGTTTCCCTAATTAAGACATACCAGCTAAATATATTTTACACAGTTCAAACGGCTGGTGTTCAGTTGGATTATGCAGTGGTGGAGTCCAAACACATTCTGTGGTCTGGATGTCAAACCCCTTTTTTTGCTAGACCCATATCGACCCAAAGTGTAACAGATTCAACTGTAAGTGAGAATTCAATGGCGAGTGAACATTTTGTATGAGGGGAGTACTGTCAATGGCCCTCAAAACTTTATTTTTCCTTAAAAATAATGAAATCTGAAATTATTTTCATATTTTCATAACCAAATATTGAATCACTAATTGCCCATCTCTTCTTCGAGAGAGATTAAGAACATGACTTGTATTTAACAACGTACCTAATTTTTTGACTGCTGTACCTGATATTTAAACAATGGGTCTTATATTTCCCAATACCATGAATACTGCACTTCGAACCATAACCGTCCCATCTTAAATTACTGACGAGCCACTGGCAATCACTCACACAGCAGAAACTTACTGTCCAATAACAAACCGATAATAGGGACTGCTGCAAACTGGCAGTTTTTCATCCTGGACGTATTACAGTAATTATGTACTCATCAATGGCTCAACTGACAGATGGAGTGGATAAGTGCACTCGCTATGATGGCGCAGCATTACACCCAAGTGGTGGAGGCTATGAGCTGGCCTGAGGCCTTTCTGCATAACCTGGACGGACCGATCGCAAAGCCTCCAGCCTGGCACCTGCGAGCGCTGTCTCTCCATCTCACACTGCTCAGACCCAGTCCATCCATAAACAGCACCTCGGCCGACCTGACCCACTGGTGGAACAAACACACCGCGGATCTGAGGCCCATTAGCATTTGGATTGGGAGTCCTTCAATCTCGAGAGGCCCGTGAAAGCACATTAGCATGAGGCTCTCTACGGTTAAGCTGGCAGGAGATGTTAACAGGCAGTGCGTTGAGCATGCTATTCGGAAATGTTTTATAATTGCATGGAAATCATGCTAGTGCGTTTGGTGGTGGCAGGGGGAGGTTTCTCCAGCCATCATTAAACTGCAGAAATAAAGCTGCAATATGTTGATTTACGAGTGAGTTGATTTACAAGTCAAAGTGAGAAATCTATCCCGGGGCGATGACCACCAAGAAAATGAATCAAACAAAAATTTTGAGCACGTTTTTACAACTGAATTGTCACAAAGCATTGAACAGCTTGCAGGGAATTTAAGAAAAAAATAAAACAAGAAAAAAACAAACAAGAAAACCATGAGCCAATCTGGGGGGAAAAAAATGGAAAATAATTCCTGTACCTCAGAGGCAGTCGTGAGAACTGGAAACGGAAATGCTGGGAAAAGAGACAGCATACACAACGAAAATCAGAAGTTCAATAAACAGCTGAGTTGACGGCTGAACAGCTTCAGCACTGTGGAGAGGGTTGGAGGGATAGCCATGTGTGACAGGGAGTTTTTTCTCTTTCCTTAACATTCTTGCCAAGACAATGGAGAATGATGCAAATCATCTGCTTTGATACGGCTTTAAAAACACTTGAATATATTTTGACGTGCAAAACATTTAGATTGCCAATGTATCTTTAGTAGCAAGCAGATTTTTCTTTTTCTTTATTAAAATAGTCCACTATATTGTAGCACTGTGCTTACTCAGAAAGACCCTGTTGTTCTATGATTGATGAAGGCTATATGTAATGAGCAATCTCAGTGCCAAATCACAAAGTGAGACCATTGACTAGGGCCACAGTTATGCCATACCCCACCAGTTCATAATGTTTGGGAGACCAGGGCCACCAGGCGCAAAAGAAGGCTTCCACTGACTAATTCAGGGAAGTCTCAATTGCATCCTGACTCCAGTCTCCTCTGTGTTCACCACTGAAGAATTGGTCCAAAACAAGGTCCAAAACTTCCACTGCCTCAAACACCAACTCCCAAATTGAAATTGTAAATATGGGGGTGACTTTGTGTCATTCATTATCACAGCTTTATTCCCTGTAAAGACAGCAACCCTGCATCCAAAATGATACCTGGCATTCTCAACCTGTGGCCCCATCGCCTGGCGCCGCAACCTTACAGTTCTGCTGCAGTTGCAGTTTCACTCTGTCAACTTTCTGGTGATTTTACAAATAAGGCTGTCTACCATAAACTTGAAGAATGAGGATGAGGAAATGGGCAATTTTTATCCTCCACATCAGCTCAAAAAAGAAACAGAAATGTGTCAGTATAAACTTAGCGACAGGGAAAATTTTAATGACTCAGGCAAAGGAAGTAGGATGTGGGATCAATGGCATCAGAAAAAAGAGTGTATTCCCAAAATCGAAAAATATTCATGAGGAAGCTCACTACTGAGAGAGACACAAAATCTGTAAACGTGAAATGTCTATCTACGGTCCTTATGTCTATCAGCTTATATCTGCATAGTCCAGTCATGGGTGACCCACCTCGACAGTGAACCCCTTCGTCATAGCCATCTTCGCAGTCTGATGCTCCATTACAGAGCTTGCTGAAGTGGATGCACTTCTTAGTGCCGATGCACATCATGTGATTGACGGGGCACTTCACCAACACCTCCTCTGTACCTACGACAGGGGAAAAAATCACCATTAGCTAGTTTTCAAGCACTTAACATTGTGTTTACATATAAACACTTGGAGAACTTGGATGTAACTATCCATTTTTTTTTTTTAAACAAGTGCAAGAGGAAGATATATTAAAGATGTTTGCTTCAGGCGCCATTCGCTTCATGCAAAATCATGGGAACAAATATTCTAATAATATTCTGTCTAGTCAAATAGAATCATTAACTGCTCAAATAAGATAGTTTATCCTTATTCTTCTTGGATTCTGCAGCTCCTTTAGTGTTTAAGAGGGGGACAGCCACAAAAAAGAAATCCTATCCCATAGGATTTCTGCTCCAGTTTTATAATCTCTGCAAAAGGATCATGCGTACTTAACAAACATGAAAACGCTTGAAGATTTACCCTTTCTAAAGGGTCCCACTTAAGTGGTTGATGTATGACTCCCTGAATTAAGCCATCACATCAATAAATTGCCCATGGACACACTTACTGTAAGGATAAATAACAGTTTGAAGTTCTTGTTAAATTGGAACTAATGCTTAAATTAACCAATCTATCTGGCAATATAATTTGTTGGTTTATTTATTTTTTATAATTTTTTTTAGTTATTTATTGAAACACATTTTTGTGACTGGCTGCTCTTTGACTTGCATAATTACCAGACTCTGAAAGGTGAGTCTTTATTTAAGCCTATGCCATGTTTGACCCTCAATTGAACCAAAATGAATGTGAAACTTTGGCAGCTAACTTCATTCACTAATAAAAAGGAAGGGGGTAGGGAGAGAGTTTCCTCTAATGAATCGTATTCCTAGCAAAACTGACACCAGAACCACGTGATAGGATTCGGTGTAAATCAATCATTACATTCTATTTTGGTAAATGCAAGCAAGCCATCCCTCCGGTTTGGATATCCCCGTAGTGGAAGGATACAGCATAACAACCATGTGATTTGCATCTATTTTCTGAGCGTTCCTTTATGTTTGAGGGTTAGTCACAAGGGAGGAGTCGACTTTTATTCAGGCCAAAAGAAGTATACTTATCTTCTCTGCTTTCAGCAGCTTAACCCAAGCATTAGTCCCTAAAACTGCTGGTTAATACTAAAATAATATTAATGATAAATAAGTATTTATCGTTCTTAATTTATAAAAGTATATATAATTTATATATTAAAAATGAAATAACCCTGAAAGGGAGTGAATTTATTTTATTTATTTTTACAGTCGAGGTATGCCTTGAGGCCTACAGGCTAAGCAAAGACAGAAGTGCTGCCGCCCAACCACCAATACCAGCTGCTGCTCCTTCAAAATAAACAAAGACACGAGTAGCTAAACACAGATTATCTGACTGCCTGATCCTCTCATGCCACAGAGTCGTAGAGAAAAGTCATTTCTCATATTCATATAGATATATAATAGCCATTTTATTTAGTAAAATAAAAAGAAGAAAGCTAAAGACAGCAGGTGCCACACTGCATCAGAACTGCAAAGCAATCTGTCACTATTAAAACGGCACAGTAACTTTGCACAAGCTGTATTTTACCACAAATTATTACCTAGTTTCCAAAATCTAAAATGATTCAGTGCATACAATCTAGACCTATAAAATAGATTATATATATTTTTATTCAATCTATATATAATTTGATCTATATATGAAATAGATCAAATAAGGCACACAGTGTATATATAACTTGTAACTGTCATTCCAAATAAATGTTTTGACGCTGTCCCACAAATCTTCCTAATTTATACTTGAAACTAATTTAAGACAAATTCAGTAATGCTGTTGTAGGTAAAATCACACTTGGAATTGATCAATAAAGATGTGAGGTTCCCCCCATACAGTTAGAGTAACACTGACTACAAGAATATATGCATACATGCCCTGTGAACAAATTGCAGAGCAAATCTCTTTGCCTTGCAAAGCAGACATTATGGTGAGACTTGTGGTCTTGGAATATGAGTTGCATGGATTAATAGACAAAAATAAATTTATATTTATAGCAGCACTTACTGAAAATGTTTGCACTCTCTAATTTAATATAACATTATGTTAGATCTTAAATTAAAATTAGACTAATTAAATTAATTAGACTTAAATTTGACTCTTTAATAATGCATAACTACTTCAGTAGTTATAAATAGACGCAGTTTGTTAGTGTACCGAGTAAGCAACCCGGATTGCACATCACTATATTCTGGAAAGATTCTGATAATGGTTGAAGGACGAACACACTGTGTGAAAACCATCGTCTTATGTTTATGCTTGCTTAGCAGACTGCTGTGGACAAAAGCACATACCTGTATATATGTACCTGAAATTGAACCAGATGGGTATACTATACTATGCTGCTATTTAAATTTTTTTATTTGAATTAGCCCTTAAATTTACATTTTTTACAACTAGTGTGTTTCCTAGGAAGTGCTATCAATGTGGATTAAACTCCACTACCACGATTACCCCATTACTTGTTTATTACAAGATGATTACATATATCTGCACAAAATCTCAAATTTCACACTGGTTATATCATCATTTTGGGAGAGAATTGCCATGAGTCTGGGAACTGACACAGGGATATTAGACAATCGATAAGCAGAAAAACAAAAGTGGCAAAGTACTTTTCATTGGTTTAAATCAAAGCCCAACTGTAATGATGGGGAGAAATGAATATTCACTAACTGTAATATACTATATAGGAGCACACAGATCCTTGTTCAGTTGAGAGCAGATAGGAAATCACTCTTATTTCCCATGCACCAAATAATTAAGAGTTACATTTCTGTTAGACAGATTAATCCTTTAAAATGTAAATCAAAAGTAAATTAAATAGAGGGGGAAAAGATAACACTTGACCCTCTCAAATAAATGGATGGTGACCAAAACGTATTTCCTATTCATGACATTCTATGGCTTAGCACTAGCTTACTAGCTTAGCACCTAGAATCAATCAGAAGGAGCTCTTTCATTATAATTCAAACCATGGTTAGCTCTCAACTGCAACTTTAAATTTTGAGACCAGCAGATAATGTGGGTGCCAAAAATTGTAATATAAACAAATGAACAAGACATACTTAAGAAGCAAAAAAGATAATTTCACAATGATACAGAGAAATCTTTTTTTTCTTGAGTGCTGTTGAATTTTAGAAGAAGGGAATAAATAGCTGTCAGTGACCTTGTTTTCCATTACAAACATTTCGCAGCCTGAACAATTTTAACACCATCTTACACAGATAGTATACTCTTTCAGCTCCTAGGTTAGGCACGGCCCAAATTATATAATTTTGTCCTGTTAGAGCTTGTTCTGTAATATATAAAAAGTACCTTCCTATTTTTTTTTAATTCAAAGGATATTTAAGTTTGTATGGAACACATATATATGGCACGAGAATGTAATAATCATGCTTTTCCTTTGTATATAAATGTCCCATAGTTACCAAGGACAACGGCTTTATGTGCATGCACACTGATGTTGATTAATCTGCCTTTTCTTTCAAAATACATGTTTAAAATACGTAAATGTTTTATCCTTTTCAACTGAAAAGAAAAGCTGAAGCTGTGCTCTGTCAAAATCTCTATTCATTTAATTCGACTTTTTATGGAAATGAACACCATATCTGTGCAATATTTACTGATTTCCAAGCACCCAAAATAGGAAAGAAAACGAAGCAGCGCTAGCGAATCCACGCAGTGAATAGTTTCTAAAAAGCCTTGTGGCTGAAATCTGAGAAGCTATCCTCAGTTTAATAATCTCCATAATCAGACCTGGGAGAGCTACACTTCAAGAAATAAACAACATACAAAATTAATTTGGAGCCAGTTAACAATAAATTCTGAGTATTTTCAAATTCTGTATTCTAATTGCATGTCCGATAAATAAATGTAAATATCACTTTTCCTTTACATTTTAGGGTCTTATCAAAAGCGACATACAAAGTGCTGTAATTTAGGGTTTTAAGTGGAGAGTAAGAAACTGAGATACACTGCCCTAATGACAACCACTGAGAGAAGGTATAAAGACTAGGGATGGCCACCAGCATCGACTACTCGCAAGTGAGAGCAATGATCGATCATGACAATACAATGAATGCGTGAATGAACGTTTATCGAATATATAATCTTTCAACTTCATGAAATACATTTTACACCGATCTAAGTCCAGTACAAAACAACACAACATAAATCCTTCCAGAAATGGAACCGTATCTTCAGTAAACAAAACAAACAAACAAAAAATCTTTAAAATGTTGTGGTTGGTTACAGTGGCTTTGTTGGCAGGAACTTACGGTACACGGAGACTGAACTGAACAGTTTTCAGAAACTGTTAATGCTGTAGCTAACTATGGCTTCGAAAACGCGCAGTGATGTGTGGAAGCACTTTGAACAAAACACAGTGCAGTGCAAGTCATTCAAAGCAGTCATTCAACTCTACCACTAATGCAATGCGGCATCACCTCGCATTTAAACTGAAAAGGTCGAGCGAAAATGAATTCGCTAGCCAGGCAAGAATGACGTCTTTCACTACAGCCAGGCGTACATGCGAGGCTAGCAGATTTTAGAGAACAACATAGCTACAAGCTGAAATGTTAGCCAAAGATTTACTGGTTCTAAGTTTTGTTGAGGTAAAGGATTTAGGCTTTCACCTGAGCATGTAGACCAGCTCATCTTTCTAAATAAAAACATGTAGGCTAGCTGCATAGCCTGAGTGAGGTAGAACGTGAAATTAATACCAGGGTGTTAAAAGTGGAAGTTTACAAAAATTAATCGATGTGTTAACAGTGGAAGTTAAGTTTGTGTGAAATTAATACCAGAGATGTGTTAAAAGTGGAAGTTAAGTTTGCATGAAATTAATATCAGAGATGTGTTAACAGTGGACGTTTATGTGAAATTAATCCCAGGGATGTGTTAACAGTAGGCTACAAGTTAAAGTTTACGTTGAATGAATCGATGAGTTAACAGTGGAAGTTTTAGTGAAATTAATACCAGAGATGTGTTAACAGTGGAAGTTGAACTTTAAGTTTTTATTACTTTTGCAATATGTGAGGTTCAGTAGCCTAATGTTTAAGAAAATACTGTTGTTGAACTGAGTTTAAAATAAAATATCCAATTATCAAAAGTATACACTCGTTGCGAGATCAAGTAAGCCCAATTTAAAATATAATGAAATGTCTTGTTGAGGTATGATGACCTATTAATGAGTTATTATATAACTGCAGTTTATTAAACGTAATAGTAGTTAATAGTATGTAAAATACAATGCATGATAATCAGAAGTAAACAAGAAGTCACAAAATCACATATTGAAGCCTAGGAGAAGTGGACCAAGAAACTGTCACCTGCAGCCTCCCACAAATATCTCGGACAGATTTTTTTTAATTACATTTGACCTGGAAGAAGGCCTCATATGCGACACTATTTTGTGGGTTCACAGTCATCTATGACCATACTCTCCCTGAAAATACTGTAACGGGGATGGAAAACAGCACTTCCCCTGCCAATGGCGTTCAACCATCCCCGAGGGGGGTGCTGGAAAGCCTGGCCCCCAAACTGTTAATAATGTAAATAACATGTTCGAAGCTCTGTCTTTTAATGACGTTGATGTGTGGTAGTTCAGTTTAGTTAACTGTATCGATAGGTGCTTTTGTGGTTAAGATGTAGTTCCCTGACCGTGGACTGGTTTGCCTGTTTGTGTGGGGGCTTTCTGCGTTTTCCCTTGTGATGTCAGTTCTTTTCACTGCCAGTTCCGCCTTTGTCAAGGCGGTTGTAAGTGCATGTGTAAATAAAGAGCACGTCTTTCTGTTGAAATCGGTGTCTGACTCCTTGCTTGAACCCAGCAGAGTAGTAGCACTCCGAAAAACGCTACAATACTTTCAAACAGTGGGATTAAATCCATGTCCACTGAGGCTTTTTTCTCTTGAAATGTCAAAGATCAGTTGCTTCTTTTAAAACGCAATTGTAGGCTTGTAGGGTCTCTTTTATCAGGCACGAGTATGCACAAATCATTATACTACGTGTGCAAATGCAGATTTTGCCAACAGTTTTATCGGTCAAATTTTGCACACACGAAATGCCTCCCACAGATGCTCGATTGGATTTAAATCTAGTGATTGAGGAGGCCACTGCAGTAAGAAGAATTCACTTTTGTGATCCCAGAACCATTTTTGGACAATCCTAGCCTTTCTGGCATGGAGATTTATTCTGCTGGAAAAGCACATTTGTGGATGGATACACTGTTGCCACGAAGGGATGCACCCGATCGACAATAACAAGGGAGTTTTATGTCATATCCTGGTCCTCCCATCAGTGCAAAACAGCAGGAACTGGGATTCATCAAACCAAGCAATGTTTTTGCACTTCTCCATTGTCCAGTGCCTGTGTTCCGTAGCCTACTTCAAACGCCGTTTCTCATTCTTCACTGACATGAGTAGCATTCAGTCATCGACTGGTATACCCCTCTATGTTGAGCATTTGTTAGTTCTCATGTGGGTTTTCTTCAGTGTGCCCCAAATTCCTCCCACTGTCCTCAGTCAATTGAGTTAGGTGGACTGGCGTCTGCAAACTTGGCCCTGTGTGAGTAGTTGTCTGTGTCTGTGTGCCCTCAGCCATGTTATGGACTGGTGCCCCATCCTGGGTGTTTCCTGCCTGGCACCCTCTTCCTTCCAGGAAAGGCTCCAGTGACCCATGACCCTGAATTGGACAGGTGTTTTTAGAAAATTAATGGATGTATTTTTCAGTGTTCCTACGAATAATATTTGGTGACATCTTCTCTTCATACAGTGCTTGCGCTGCAGCAAAACAGCAGGCTGGAAGTGCCCTACAGCAGCTCTGATCGATATCATACGCTGTGCCTGCGGGCTGAATGTTAAACAATTGACTCATCTGGGGCAGGGTTGAAATCGCCCTTTAACCAAACAAGAAATGAAAGGTTCAAGGCTATCAATTCCTAATGCTATTTGCTCAGCACTGACGTAGGTCTTTCGACTGCTTACACAGCAAAATAAATAAAGAAAGAAATCAAATCCAAAGCTGAGTTAGGCACAGAAAACATAAACATTTGCTACTTGACGAAAGCAACGTAGAATTAAGTGATCTTTCAAACAAACAGCAGTATTACCCTGGTACCAGACCATCACAGAACAAACACGGCCCATCAACCTTGTTTGTGAGACAAGGCAAAAACCGACAAACTGAAACGAGATCCACAATGTTTAATCAGGCATATTAAAAACACTGCCCAATGCGCATTTAAACAATCTGTCATTTGTGTTCTAAAATTGTGTTAGTTAAAATCATGAAGTTAGGTACGGAACTCAACTCGACTTAATTAAATGCCAAGTCCAAATGTAAGTACTGCTTTTCATAAAAAAGCAAAGAAACCCACTTCGCTTTCTTAAAGTTATGATATCTTATTATTTGAATTCTTTTGAGAGGGAGTAATGCCTATGTTGCAACCCTGCGGATCACACCTGTATAAACCCACCACTCAGCATCCTGAGTTAATCCAAACAAACCACAGGTTGATACAGCTGTGGCTGGGACAAAGGTATGCCCTCAGCTCACCATTTCCTGCTTTGGCTCCAAACCATAACCACTGATGAATCTCACAGGCCGACCTCACAGTAATCTAAGGGCATGTACACTGAAGGCAAGATTTTGCTTCCTGGCCCTAATATTCCCCAAGAAGCCTTTTAATACCACTTGAGTCGAAAAGACACGTTGGCCCGTGGCTGCATTAACCAAATTCAGTAACGTCAATGACGATTTTGAGCAGAGTATTTTGAGGAAAATTTTGAGTCAGCACATTAGGTGTTAATGATTGGGGAATATTAAATCCCCACCAGCATTCAATAAGCATTATTTCTAACACGCATTTTAGGGCATAACGCGTTCTGAAAAATCTGTCAGCAAAACGTGAAGGCTTCTATTAATGGTTTATTAACCCATACATATAGGACTTATATGCGGTACTGATTGTAGCAGGAAAATAAAATTAACGTAATGAGTCACCCTCACCCTGGAAAGTGGAGAATTTTCTTACTAACAAACAATCAAAAATGCTTAGCAAGATTAGTTACCAAGACAATTCATAAATATACTACAACGTGTGGTAGTGAACAACGTCAGTCCATTGATTATTTGTAATTATGCCATTGCTTATGCAGCCATTCCTAAAACATGCAGTCACCAACACACCAAAGAATGTCTCTGTTGAAAGCTCCAAAGCACATCAGTGGGACAGATGCCTTTCAAATGGACCTTGAATGTGCATTTATATTAATAGAAGCACATTGTGGCTGCGGAGCGATAATGAACATTTTTAAAAACACTAGATTAGGCTTCCTCTCAAGTGACAGCTTCAGAAATGTTGTTAAGGGCTTTTGACACTGAGGTATCACAAGTACACGAACAAAGTGCCAGCAAATGTTGGCGTAAAAGACTGCTCTGGGAAAACAGGCATTTAAGAGCTCTTCATTATAATAAACAACACCCCACCATCATAATGGATAGTGCAGTCTCAATTCTCAACTCCGAGCTCAAGGAGTTACCAAAGGTAAATGTTACAATCATCAAGATTAAAAATAAAAAAGGTGCCTTTTAAAACATACAGAACACAACAGATTTAAGACTGTCGGGGTTTTCATCAGTTCCGTTGTTAGTTCCGTTAAGACTGTGTTATACTGTGCCCTGCTGAACTCTATGGAGATTAACAGCACGCACTGATGGCTGAAGTGATGTAATACTCACTTCTGCCTCTTTATTTCCATTACCTTCAGTTAGTTCCATTAACATCAGTTTTGCAGCAATGTTATTTATTAATGTTTTACATTTTCACAAATTATGTACCAGGACAATAATATTTAAGACAATTTGTAAAAGTAAAAGAAACATATCCCAAATGCAAATATCTCAATAATGATCAATATACAAATGCTAAATAAAATACATTTGTTGTTTGTAACACGCTACTTAAGATTATATAGTATTCAGTGTATTGAAAACAAACCAAAACCAACAGGACTATTGTTGAATTGTGTTCTTTTACAGCTCCGGGTTGTTAAAAGACTAGGTTTTCACATACCAACTTGAGTCAGAAATGCATTGAATGCAGCTAATAAGAGGCAATCTGGGTAGAGAATGGTCCAGGACCCATGAAGAGAAGATTAAACCGGTAAAGGAACAATAGTGAAAGATTGTATGGCACACCAAAGACTAACTTGCCATTGTGTTTTAACATAATTTTCATCGCAAATCGCAAAAGGATGAATTTCAGTCCTAAGTATATTGAAATCATTAGCTATTTAACAGATGCTTACATTACAGAGTTTACATTCCATTAACACCACATCATTTTATGGAAATACTATAACTTTTTGATGAGTTTCTTAAATTTCTAAAACTGAATTGTTTCCGTCTGCAGAAGTCCATAAGTTTAGGCCTTAGAAAATGAAATGTGGGATGTGGCTGAGTTTGTTTGTTTGTTTCATTGGTACCGAAGCAGATGGCACCTAGAGTCACTGCAGGCCACCAAATGAAAAGGATTATTTTCAAAGCTGTTCTTTAGTGTGAAATGCCCACGCTTGGAGGTAAATTTAATGTTGCATTGAGGTAAAATGAGCAGGATGCACCCTGGGTGAATAAAACAATTGACAGACCGATATTTACTGCACTAAAGTGGTGCAGACTGAACAAATGTGAACAAAGGCATGCAACCGATTCATTAACTTTGTGGGGTTTAATACAAAAAAAATACCAAAAAAATCATTAACATTGCTTAAATTGAAATAAAAAACCAACATAAAGGATGTGAAAAGCCCACTCTGCAGTCCATACATTTAATCCTCCAGCAAAATCTACAACAAACTTAAATATTTCCATGGCTCCCCCTCCCTTTCTCTCTGAAAGATACATAACGCAGTTCTGAAATGCACTGCAGTTTTAAACACTGGTACTTACGAGAATAGAAACCCTTTACTGCACTTGCCCAGAGGCAAGCTGAGGACATATCCATTCACCTAAAGCAGGGCCTCAAAAACAGTCATGGCCACATACTCCGCATAAGGCAATATAGGCTGTCCTTCAGTGCAATAACAAAATTCTATGCTACATTACTCACCAAACCTCCTGCCTGCAGGTGCCAAGTCTCCCAGGGAATATATATATTTACAAGCAATCTATTTTAATATGAAAAGCACAAGAAAAGTCACCCTCAGTAAACAAGCCTTAATATAAAAAATAGATTTGTCTTTGGTTCACAGGGGTTAGGGTTGGCCCCCTTTCTTCCCAGCTTTGAGTGAGCTAAAGCTTCCGAGAACAGAGAAATATAAAAATGACTATTGTTTTTAATTTCTATTTTAGACTTTAGCCCTTTTTTTAGACTATTTAGACTTTTGGTTCCAAACCAAATCAAACCCCTATTGCAAGCCCCTTGTGATGTTGGTAATTGCTCAGAATCTTCAGATTTGGTCTTCAGATTAATATTTTCAAAAGATCAGAAGAGCATGAAGAAGGGAGATGTTCCACAAGCTGCAGAAGTCATAAAAGTGGCCTGAACATTCCTTTCATTATTCTTTAAATAGCCAAAAAAAGTGTTGAAAACTAAGAATATTGTTGGAAACTTGCATTGCTCATTGTCTAGGTTGATGATTTTTATGTGAATAAAAAACTGAATAAAACTCACCCTGTCAGAACTTGCCTTCATTCTTTCTAGTTAACTAACTTTACCACCTAGCTCAACATTTAGCTAGCTCACTTGTTTCTAAACATTACACTGTTGCACTAGGTTGCCGTAGTGTATAGTTCAATGTACTAAGCTGGCTGTGCATAAACCTGAGCCATCGTGAAGTGCATGGGTTGCTCCAAAAGCATAATTAATACAGGAATTTAATAGGAATGTTATTTTGACTGTTTGCGTACATTTAGTATTGTCAGCAGTGTACGGAGCTGCATTAGAGTGGTTAGCTTATAAAGTTTTAACATGCTCAACATAGAGGGTTCCATGATTTATCTGCAATTAATCAATAGAAACAAACCAACCATTCATGAAATACATTGCATCACTACGTAATGTCAAATTAACGTTTAATTATTATTATTTTGAAATCTATCAGAGATATACTAGAATAATATTTTCCTATTAGAGCACTTCAAAGTACATGGTTTACAAAAAACTAAGTGTATTCCACTTCTTATTTTAATCAATTTTCCGTGTCCCATCTTTTTGCAGGTCATATGCATTATGTGAACCCCTGATTATTAAAATTCATGAATCTAATCTCCATATATAACACTTGATTAATGTTTAGAAATATTTAAAATATATTTTTACTACCTTTCACCTATCCCACACTGGAGAGAAATTGTGTCCCTCAAAGAAAGATTATTTCTATAACCTTAAACACACACAATTCACTGAAATGCAGAGGTAAGTTCTAGTGACATTTTGTCAAGATTAATTACTACAGAAATTTCCCAGGCGGTCTACTATTATCTGCTTGGCAAAAGCCTTTTATCTGCAAAGAAGCTATTTATTTTGGGGAAATGTCTTGCTTGAGAAGGACAGGCCTCGAAGCATTAATGTATTATCCACAAGTCAACAAAACCAATTAAATGCTTTCACAACATTGATAATGTGGTCCTATTGTAGTTTTGGCAGATGTAAGTGATGTATGAGAACTAATTACCTAGTTTCCTAAAAATACGTAAAATTGTTCAGATTAATCAAAGATATAATTTGGGAAATGAATAGTATGACAACTAAATTACTGGAAGAATATTTCCTTTTTGTAAACAAATATAAATCACAGTCATTTTAAAAAAAAGGGGGTCATAACCTGTCATGAAATATAGAAATTCTTGAAAAAGAATATTCTTTAAAAAGAATAAAGCAATATACTGCACATGTAGCAGGCCTCGGTGTGAACAGTGATGTCACTACCTACACTCGAAGACAAGGATTTAGGTTTTTATAATGAGTTCTTAGAGCTAAAGACTTTTTGGCTCAAACCCACTGGCACCTGCTGGTAATCCAGCTGATTAACAGCCTTTATTAACAACCCGGTTTTCTCAGTAGGTGGACGGGTTTTGGGAGAGAGCGGGCGAGTGGACGGCGGAAGGTGGAAAGAAGATCTGGGTAGATGTAGCGGTGCCCACAAATTTTTTTGTATATTTTGTTTATATCAGTGTTTAGCCCGGCGATCCTGGGAGGGACCCGGGCAGAATTGTTTCAGTTTCCTATTTTGTTTGTTGTCCCTGTATTTGCGGGGGGAAAAATAAAAAGCGGCATGTTAGCCTGCTAACTCTGTACTGGCATGATCACTGCTGTATATCACACCCTATATAACTGAACTGCAAGCAGTCAATAAACTGAAGCTTAGTGCTACTTAATGATTTAGTCTTTGAAGGCAAACCTGGTTCTTGTTTAACTGGGACTCTATCAAGCCTAAAAAGTCAAAAAGAGAATCCAAAACATTTGAATTACTTTGTAAGGAAATTGTATCTGCAGTGCGTTTAATGCTAACAATTATGGGACTGGTGAGTTTTAGGAACTACTTGCGGCTCCCTCATAGCCTTGTGGTCGCATGTGTCTGTTTTGGTAGGTGAGATTAAATACATCATTGGCAATTCCAAACTGGTGAGAAAAACAATTGTTTTGTTGATACTTTCTAAATCGTGTACTCCCCAGCATATCCAAAGTTCTTAGGCCACTTATCTTAGCTCAGACAGAAAAGAAAGAAGGGACACAATATATTGTATGCTCTGCTCAAAATTAAAAAAAAATTAAAAAACAACTCCAACAATGACATTAGCCATAACACGCATTCTTGTCAAAACCTTTTGCCAATAAGGACAGGCTTTAGAATTCCTTTCACACAATTACAGTTCTCTTTCAATTGCACACGGAGTGACATTTCAGCAAATGCATTAACATATCAAAGTCATCCTTAACTTGTTTCCCTGTTTTTTGTAAGTTCTTTCAGCAGGAAAAACAGTGTTTGCGTATTTAAATTTACTGCATCATTGGAACACTTAAGGCTTTCAGACACCGAAAATGTCACCCTTACAAATGCCCCATAGTTCCATACTTAGCAGTTCAGCTAAAATCCACAGAAGGAGGGACAGATAAGAAAAACGCATCCCTGACAGGCAGAGGTATATTTAAATTTGTAGGTGGGAAATAAAAAAAACATAGGAGCTAAGTGACAGGACACGTAAACAGATCAACAAAAACGGGTCCCAATACGTTTGTGCGGATTCCCTTTGTGATAAACCATTTGATGGTCCATAACCACGTCATATTTTTTACCCCAAAAACTGCTAGCGTAACATCCCAACATATGGTAAGCCTGAAATCTTGCTTAGGCTAACATATATACTCATTCCTTTACATCTCATGAGCTTTTCTTTACATTTTATCGGTTACAACAGATATTATCCAGAAAAGTTGGCTCATAATGTATGACACTTAAAGTCACTGCGACGACGAATGTTTCTAAATAAATGAAAAATCTGAAATGTCAGTTAAAATCTCTCTCAACAAAGATAATTCAATTTAAATGCATACCACATGCAATTTAAAATGCCAGCAACCTCTATTCACAACTATGGAATAGTGTGATCATACTGTTCTTTTCACTAAAGGATTTCTAATACAGAATAATTCTTCAGAATCTTTCAAAATGCCAGTTTATTATCACATTGGTGGTTGGTCTGGTACAGAGTTTGAAGCCTCTGCCTATGATTGTGACTTTTTTTATGAGCATAGCGTTAGGCTTTCTGTAGGCAAGGAAACTGAAGTCCCTGCCCCCTTCCAAATGGATGAATCAATAACTAGTTTTAATAAATAAGGATTTGGAACTAATACCAACCAAATGTGAGTTAATTTGGCCAGTGGCAGGTAAACTTCAGATGCTAATACGGCACTACATTATGTTCCATGAGCGTAATATCGCAGCTAAATAGGTAATTACTCGCTAGCTTTAAACCAACTACTCTATCAAACATCACTGAATCTTAGCTACACTACTAAACTTAATTGTGCAGCTTAATTTTCAACAACCTTGATGGTGCTATCATAGCAGCCTTCATATCTACAACGTTCGCATCACAACCCCACAACCCACAACTATAGATTGAGAAAGACCCTGCTATATATAATGGATTGATGAACAAAGCCCACCATGACTTAAGTTTGCTTTACTATGACAAAAACATAGTCTGTCTGGAGGGTGATATCAATAGGAATATTCATTAAAAGGCATTTTCTCTTGAGAAAACAATATAAATAAGCAATTGTAAGCATCAGACTAATGTGACTCATTTGCAGGTGGTTCATGGTTATAAAGATCTGCTAAAACGAGGACAAGGGTGGGTGAGGGGTTGTGCTCTCATCATCAGGTGCTCAAAATCTTTCACAACTTCAGAACACATGCTCTTATGACTTTGGGCCAGCAGAATATGTCGCTGCCTTGCTGTCAAAATGACTAGGATAAGTGCCTCTCTGATAATGTATTCACAAATGAAAAATGATGAATTATGCCCACAATATGTTTGTTTTATTATAATCTTTTTTTACAAAATGCAGCCTGGAAAATGTGTTATTTACATCCACTAGTGTTGAAATGCCTCTTGGTGAAGAGGCTTTTAATTATATATTCTGGTCACAAGACAACAATAGGAGAAGCAAGTAATTTACCTTTTACTGCACTTCTTTTGGTAGGGAAAGCAGATTTAATTCCATTCCCCATCAATAGATAATCCATGTTAACGAGCTACTGCAAACTGACGCAATAAATATGCAGTGCATTATGGAAAAAGGATTCTAAGTAAAATGGAGCCAACCAGATTTATCTAAATGATAATGAAATACCTCGCAGATGAGAAAAGAACGAGTTCACCGTGACCAGGAATTTGCAATGGATTAGTGTTCTGCCACAAAAGCTGTGTAAAGTTGCAAAATTATTGGCCATGTCATTATAAAGGATAAGTCACATTGTTTTTCTGTTTTTGTTCTGTTGTTATTTTAAAAATGTATTGACATCCACTTCCTTTCATTGCCATTTTGTTTTCATACCTTTGCAGCCTTAACTCCAAGAAACCTTCAGTGATGTGGAACACCCAATTAAAGAAAAAAAAAATCTTACGTTATGATGTCTGAGCTATGCATTATGTCAATTGTGTACTATACATAAAAAAAACGACTTTCCAAAGAGATATTATGCATAGATGATACAGCAGAGTATTTCCTCATTACTCTTTATTTAAAAACCCACTAAACAAGCCTCTTGAGTGGCCCAGTCTGCAAACTGAGCCCTGTGAGCTGGAGTTTGCTTGTTCGTATCCAGCTCATGTCCTTTGCCGACTGTAACCAGAAAAGCAGAATGCGAGTAAATTGGTAGGGTTTAGTTTATCTCGGGACATCTCCGTTCTGTAGTCTACATAGTGGAAAAAGGACTGTGGTTCAAAGATGACTAGGATTAGAGGATTTGTGGCATTAGCACAACTTTAGATTCCTAATTGGATAAAAAATTTTAAAAGAAACAACTGTAAAGATGTAATCTGTTGATTACTTTTTATTTATTAATTACATTTTAAATGTAAATAAATAAATATATGGAGTGAACTTATATGGTTTTAAAATTTGTTGGTAATCCATTAGTTATATGGACTTACATCCATACAAAATTGAATCAAATGCAATAAATAAAGGTAGTTATCTAGGTGAAAACAATTTCCTGTAATGTAGCTTTTTCATATTAATGTCCATGGATCCCCATTTGTGTTATCTGCAAAACTGCTTTCATCAATTGTTAATCAACCATTAAATCCATTATGATGTATAACTAAAACATGTAATGGTTGACTCAAAGTTTGCAGTTGTAATAAACATAATATAGTATAATTCTGGTCAATGTTTGGATATTACTGTATCAGAAGCACGCAGCATAACGACTTCATACCCATCTTTAATGAGGTGAAGTGGTTTAAAAAAACAGTGGAACTTGAACTTTGGAATTTCTCTTGGTAACACTGTGAGTGATCAATTATTTGACATTTTTCAGACAAAGAAGCAGATGTAGAACTTATTAGAAGAAACTAAAGGACTTCAATGCTGGCACTTTACTCTGTCTTTTAATCAACATTGTATTCATTGAACTTTCAGACCCAACTGTGAATTACAATACAGAATTGCATCACTGTAACCAAGAGGTTGCTGGTTCAAGTCCCACCCCAGCTGTAGCTTACCCTTGAGCAAGGTACTTGACCTGAATTGCTTCAGTAAAATATCCAGTTGTATAAGTGGATGAAGGTAGAAATTGTAAGCTGGGTTAGTCGCTTTGGATAAAAAAGTTAAGTAACTAAATTGTCCAAATTGTTCTTAAACAATAAATGATCCTTCAAGCCCAATCACATAAAAGTGATTGGAAGTTGAAAATTGTTAAAAAAAACGTAGGGTTCTAAGTCCCATAGTTATAAGTTATAAACACTCAAAAGATTTGAACTGGCCCGAAATGTATGAATCGCTCAGGTATCGATAACACTGGCTTATCGTAATACATAATTGCAATACCAAGAATTTGAAATTTAATGTACATAAAGTATATAAAGTCAGTGTCTTGGTAGTTTCCCTTAACATATGTGATTTTTGTTTAATTAAATGGATGGTGTAGAATGCAAGTATATTTTTGCTGTGAAGGAATGTGCTCTTTTTTCCATTTTGAGCACCTGCAACTCAAAAGATTTCTCTACGGCCCTATTTAGGAAATATAAATGATTTCTGCTATAGTCTACTTGCATGAACGACTGCAAAAAACCACAACCTCTCATATGCAAAATCCAATTAATTGCTTAATAAAACCAAAACTCAAGCTTTGAAATAATTTCTCTCTTTACAGTTGTCATCACAAATATTCACAAACTGAATTAATTTGTACAAATTAATTAGCATATCAGCTTTAACTAATTTTGCCCTCAGAGAAGAACCACTAAGACAGACTCTGGAAGAACAGGAAGGTATGTGTTCTGCAGGAATGAACAGCCTTTGACACATTAACCAATTGAGAAGTACAAGGTACTTACATCTGTCCAGCGTTTCATCGGAACCGTCAGGACAGTCAGGTTCCCCATCGCACAGCCAACCATCAGAGACACAAGCTAGCTGGTCGTGGCAAAGAAACTCCCCCACATCACACAAAGCGGGCTCTGGGGAGTTAGAGGAAGATGGAGAAATAAATAGAGAAAATAACATCAGATGAGCAATGGGTCATCACAACACAGGAACCAGTTGAAGGTTATGCATATGTGTTTGCAAAGTAGCAGTCAAAATGTTAAGTGTATGGAGAGGAAGGACACGGATATTTTACTGCATGAGCATATAATGCCAGTTTGATGTGTTGTGGCAAAAAACAAACAAACAAAAATTCATACAATTATGAATGAAACTCTGCATTATGATATTAAAAATGTTACCTACATACACATTTATTGTAAGCAACCAGATCTTTGTTGTTCTTTAACTGATGAGATTTTTCAGAAAAGAAATCCCAAGATTAACTGAAAAGGTAGCTCATAAACCTGCAGGGCCAACCCTGCTTCAGCGTATGAAAAAATAAAACACATAAACAACAGAAATTATGCAACTCATGTATTCAAGTGAGCATGTGACCTTCATCATCTTTTATCTAAACTAACTCAAACATTTTGCATATTTTAGGGTGCTGTTTCTAATATATACTGGGAGGTGTAAAGGAGG
>JAOVYW010018962.1:0-17009 GCA_025775045.1 Hiodon tergisus | reverse complement strand
TAAAATAAACATAAAAATTGAGGTTCTGTTATGTAATTATATTTATATTTACATATACACACACACACACACACACATAAACACACATATACATATATATATATATACATACATACATACATACATATATACACATACACATATATACATATACATAATTACTTTTGGCCCCTTAAAAACAACTCCAATATGCGGTGGTTATAGTAATAACTTTGTCAATGTCCAAATATTTATGGATCTGTGAGTGTATATAATGTGCAGTTGAACGACCCAGCTGTGGTCTAACACACTGCTGCCCAAATTCCCAGCCTCACCGTCTTGCTGGACTTCTCCAGCTGCTGCCTCTTTCGAACCCGGGCCTGCTGTGCCACACGTCGTCGCACCTCATGCTGGAACTTACGCAAACTCTCTTCCTTCTCCCTGCGCAGCGCCACCTGTTGTTCTTCAGTCAGCAACGCAAGGATCTGCCAGACAGGCAGGTACACACAGAGCATGCATTAAGTTCCATTTGAGTTTAACACCTTAGCCAGAGATCAATAGCTTGAAGACTTATCCGAAAGCCAGCTAACTAAGACACCAAAATTAGGTTATCGCGGCCCTCTGAAAAGTAACATCTTTTGGTGGAAAAAGAACACGGACATGTGTCACACTGAAGTTATTCAAAGGCCATTTAAAAGGATATTGGAGTAGACTATGCAGTTACATGACTGAACGGTAACTTACAGCAGGGTGTTCCTGGCAGTCCATTCCACTCTCCACCCAGACACCCACTGGCACTACGGCTTGATTCCTCTCCGCCAAAATTTTCTGGTTAACCAGTCTCGGGGTTTTACTTTTAATCATCTTAACAAACGCAGGCCTGTTCTCTTGTTTAGTCCCATGAGCCGGTAAAGTTACTTTGTCTGTACCGTTAGCTGTACCTTTATTTAAGGGACTCATCTTGTAACCAACGTTAGCTAACTGACTACCAACAATTAGTTAGCCATCAAGTACAGCTCGCTAACTCAATGGCGACAAATGTAGTATTAGCTATGATTTCTATGGTGTTAGAAATTTAAGATATAGATGTAGTCATTGTAAAACCGAAAAGGGACCACTATAATATACCGAGCAGTTTATAATTAATATATGTAAACTATACATTATCCATAATAAAATGCGTTAGTAGTCTATACCTAGCTTTCCCACAACCGACAGTTCAAAAATGTGTTGATAACGACTCTTCTACCCTCGCAACCATTATGGCCACGCCTTCTAAAATATCATTGGTTAGCTTGTAAAACGTTTTCGTGCCGCTTGCAGTCTTATAAGTCAATCTAAAGCTAGTTTCCAATTGGCCACGCCCTTGGTGTGTTTCAAAATATATTCTATAAGAAACTTCCCCTTCACATCATGGTTCCGCAAACGAAGTAGCGTATAGTGGATAGGCATGAAAGCAATAGCACCAAGCCGTTCCATTTAAAATGCAAAAAGTGTATTCCTATTTTTATAACCCTGAATATAAAACAGACGGTCCATATGATCCGGTTGTTAGTGTGGTAATCGTTTTATCTTACACCTTTTTTTTTTGTTAAATCGATTTATTTATGTAATGCACCCGCTTCAGTTAATCATTGCAACAGAACGAAAGTTTAGTTGCCTACGGAATAAATCCATTGTGTGAGAGGAGAGCACAACACAAATATAATTTTGCGAAGGAGCACATTCATGAACAAATATAAATAATAATTTCTCATCTGTCCTGATGCAGTGCTACTTCCTTCCCTGGGGTGGCAGCTGGACCACCATCTCTCCTATCTTCTCGAAAATCCTGCAAGGACCCACTTAATGGCTATCCAATTTTGGCCACTGGGTTTCTTCCTCTGGTGGCTGTAGACCTAGACCAAGCTCCCCTGCCTCAAAGTGTCTACCCTGGGCATGCATGTCATAATTCCTTTTTTCTCACACTAGCACTCAATAAGGATAGCCAGCTACGGCTAGTCTTGTGCATGCCCAGTCGCTTACACTTGGTTGCACGTGCTAGGCTCAATGTACCTCCTTCTGTCGCTGTGAATGAACTCAGCAGCGGCAATTCTAATGAACATACCCTCTATCAGAGTATCTGCAAGAGTCTCTGCAGGGTGTACGCCATCCCTCAATTCCTGCAATAGGTAATAAGTGATAGATGATGAGTAGTTATTATTAAGTGTTTATTTGTGAATGTTAATAGGAGTATTTGGTTTAGGTCTGTTTATGTTTTGTTTTTGTTTGTATTTGTTTGTTCTTATTTTGGACACAGCCCTAGGGCTGAGGGGTCCTAGGGAGTCTGTTTTAGGGGTCATGGGTCTTTGCTGATTCAATTGCTCAAGTCGGAAATCTTGTGGGCTGTGTGGCTGGGATTTTAGTGGTGACAATGGTGACTGCAGGGCCTTCCCGAAAGCTCAGTGTGCCCTGGCTGTCTGCTTCTCAGGAAGTCCAGTCTCAGAATTCAGTGGTCCTGCACCGCTACTATCCACACAGGACACCATACAGTCAAGACCCTCATGTTAAATTCAACACCCCTTTCCCTTCGATAGGTGCCAGGTCACCCGTGACCGTTGTGAGCTGCTGTGACTCCCCCTTTGAACCACATCTGGTCTCACCAGGGTCAGCATGAACCCAGTATCCACTAGGGTGGAACAGGGGACCCCCTCGACAGTCACAGGGGACCCCCTCGACAGTCACAGGAAGGTGACAAGTCTCCGGCACAGGATCCAGCTGGGTGCAGCTCTTCATATTGGTATATAGTCTCCTTGCGCCGACTGGCATTGGGCTGCAGAGGCAGCACGTGGCACCTGCATCTGCAAAATGATAGAGGTGAGCATCTGTATAAACCAATCCCATGCTCGCTTGCTCTGCATGGAGGAGGGCATGTGGGTATGTCAGGTTCTCAACTTGCAAAAACTCCCTGGGCCATCTGTGCTCCAAACTGGTGGCACGGCACAGGTGTAAACATTGACCTATGTGCCTCCTCAATGCTCCCACTAATGCTTCTTAATTGCACCTGTCATCGGGGCATCGTTCATCCGGCACATTGCTGGAAGTTGGAATTGTGGATGAAACGCCTCTTAGTCCGATTACCACAGCATTACGGGGCCTTGATGATGACTTGTGTCACAGTGGTGTGGGTGCCATCATTGTTGTTTCCATTCTGTTCACCTGGCACCACGGAACTCTGTGACTAAGTGCTCTGATGGCAGCCCACAGGTACCTTCACCATAAAGATCTGCCTCCTCCTCCTTCATAACACTTAGGTGAGCTCAGGGAAGTATCTTTGTACTTTGTAGAAAGCTAACGTAACCAACAGACTAGCAAGCCAGCTAACAGAATTTACTTTTCTTAACATAAAATGTACCCAACTTGATAACGCATATGGAAATAGTATGACATGGATACAGATGTTTAAGTTCTCGAATCGAACGGTTTATTATACAAACAACAAGAGTCAGCTACTGTGGGGCGGTAGCTCATGCCAAAACAGAACAGCAGGGAATAATGAATTAAGACCTCAGTAAAAAGAGACAACAGCTAAGAGATTAGAAGTCATTGAATGATATTGATATGAGAGACATTTACTCTATTTACCATTTATTGACCTGCTGCCCTGCTAACCACAAGGAGGCCAGGTAACGCACATTCCAGATATTCCTGTGGTTGCTGGACAGCCGAAAGAATGACATGAAAAAACTGTACAATACTGAACAACATAGAACATAAAACCATTATCTAGCATCGCTATAAACAGTGCTACATCACTCAAGTGCTCAAGGGAGGTTCACTGTAATGTATATAATGAAGGTAAAAGTCATCGTTATTTCCAGAATCCAAAGTAAAAATTAATATGATCGAAACAGAACGATTAGCTTACCACTGCAGTGAAATAAAAACACTGCAGCATTTAGCTATTTTATTTCCTTTTGTATGTTCTGTAGACAGCAGGCATTGTTTCTTTCGGAATGCTATGTCTTTTCTTGTTATCAGTCTTAGGGTCTGTTTTTCTGATCGTAAGATCTCAGTTTCATCATGGATGTGCTATTAAAATATAAAATAATCAAAAAGATTTACAGCTTTAGGACTCACATCAAAATACGTTAATTTTATGTTACACTTTAATTTGAAGTTGTTTCCATTTTATTGGTAAATTGGTTTGGAAATGTGCATTTTCTCTTCAAACAACTTTTAACATAAACATGATTGAGAATGGAATCATTACAAAACTTTAAAAAATCTATTAAAACACTGATTGCAAAATAAAAAAATTAGTAATATTATACGAGAAAAACAAAAATAGTAAAGCACAGCTTCAAAATAGAGAATAATGAGAATAATGTATTTATATACAAGTAATTTATATACACATTATCCACAAAATAAATGCTCACCGTGAAACTAAAACATATAATACTATAGAAATAAGGTCTCATTTGTTACAATAACTCCTAAATAATTTTTCATTTAAAACTGGTTTTGGATTGTATTTATATGTTTAGTCTCTGGCATCAACGGTAAAAAAACCCAAAAGGCCACAAGATTACCGCTTAGCTAAAGAACGGATTCATCCCCTGTCCCCCAACCCCAACAATGTTGTAGGCTTCTTGTTTGTCACACAATTAGGACTATTATTATTATAATACTATTATTCATGGTCTACTGTGCATCTTCTAGTTTAACATTCTTTTTTTTTTTAATTTCTCCAGTGTTACCAACTATATGATGCAATTGGAAAGGGTACCAAACAAAAATATTATATTCAATGCATTTATCACATAGCAATTAATGCCTTTGTTCATGTATATATTTTCACATTCTTTGTATATTAAAATTTATATAAGAAAAATATATAGGAAGGAGATAATATATTTAAATAAAATATAATGTTTCCGTGTTTTACTGAACCATGGTTATTAATGATAATCTACAGACAAAGGCTTTCATTTTGATCAGAGGAAACGATCCGGTGTGTTTGGTATTGAATGTGGATCTCAGGCTGAGATTCTTACCAACAGAAAACTATTCAAATGAAAAAACAACAATCAGAACTCATATATACATAGAAATTTCAGAAGGAGATAAACGATAATGTCTATTATCAGGGGAGGGGGGACAGAGAGCATTTAGGATGGGGTTTGGCCATTGTTGTCCACAGTTGCAGGCTCCTCTGAATGATGGGCCGTGGGCATGCCCGGTGCAGGGCGGTTTGAGCGGCCCGAGCTGCGGGCATGAGGTGGGGAGGCGGCGGGGTGGCCGAGGGGCTTGTGGTGGTGTGAGGGCGGAGAACTTGCAGGGGTGCGGGGATACCTGCGAGAGGAACGGGCCGGGGGGTCAGGGGAGCGTGAAGAAGGAGGTAGGGAGCAGCTGTAGCTGGGGGGGCTGCCAGACTCTGAGGGGGAATTCGAGCCCCCTGGTGTCTTGTCCTCTCCGTCGTGGGAATTCTGCAATAGAATAGAGACTGTCCAGTTTGAAAACATGCATCTAAAAATACTGGTCTGCTCGTAAATGAAATTGGAAAAAAAATAATTCACCTTTTCTTTCAGGATATACAGAGCTACCGGATTCTTCCGCTCATGTTCTGTAATTTTTGGAACGACGTCAACTGCAATGGAGTGTAAGTGTAAGTCCAGAAACTCTTTAAGTTCTGAGACAGCTTTAGCATGAAATACGTTATGAATCAAAGTACACACATTAAACTCAGCCAATCTAGGCAATACACTTGTTTTGTGAGGTGCTATTTGTAGGCATATGGACAAACATTGCATGACATTGTCTTTCAGTCTCACCGTCGTCCTGGGTTTCGTTCTGCTCCACGGTCTCAGTAGAGCTCTGCTTGGCCCTCTGACGTTTTTTTCTGAAATACCAGTGCAAATACCAATTGATATTCTTAGCATTTTCTTGCATTCAAATTGCAAGAAAGTTAGTGCACTCGGGTTTTCAAAACAATTAGTCTTTTGTGCACGACTGCTCTTCCATGGGTCTTGGGCCTGGAGATTTGTACCCAACATGATAACTTCATTGATTAATTGAAGTTATTATTAAAATAGCTCATGCACCAGGGGCAATTCAGTTGATATGTGAAAGGTCATTCAAAAACCACCAAAACCCCTGCATTCCACCATTATTACTACTCATCATTTAGGATATCAGCCATAAGGACAGCTTTTTCTGTGCTAGCTTGTGATAAAGAGGTCAAAAGGATCATGCTGACAATATGCAATTGGGACCCGACCCCCACCCCCCCACCCACTCCCTCCCCAAATGAAAGAAACCCAAAAGCAGAAAACAAAGAAAGAGCTTTTACTTCTTGGAGGGTTTCCAGCAGGCGCACACTGTCACCAGGGTGATGAGGAGGAAAATTCCCCCTGTGGAGAGAATGATGTACAGAGAGCTCCGTCCTGCAAAAAAGGAATAGACTGTTAACAGCCTGTTAACATTACTTAAACACACAAATTAACCTCACACATATGTTTTTTTACTGAAAGGTAGCCTGAAACGTGCCTGGTGCTCCACCACACCTCCACACCGCTGCTGGGGTAGTAAGTAGGCTAAAGCAACCTCTGTTGCTTTCCACACTGTGACAGGCAGTTTATTTTTTTCTTTACTTTTTTGGATGGCGGGGTTCCAGTCCAAGCCCCTTGGACAGAACAGCACAAGATAAATATGACAGCCTGAGTGGTTGATATGCGTCTTTGTGAATGGTGTCAGTGTACACTGTTATGAGATTGCTGTTATGCTTCATGTGAGGTAAATGTGTATATATTTGTGAATGTGTGTCTGTATGTGTCAGCAGAGAGTAAAAAAACATGATACAACAAATTGAAATAACAAATTGTTTACGTGATTTACAGAGGGAAAATATATTTCTGTTTTTTGATGTGTAACAGCTACTTTGCAGGGACTATACGAATACCTGTGGTATGTATTTGCTGGGGTGGTGATTTGAAGTGCCTAATTCTTGTGGTGGACAAGCTGCTATAATTACCTCATTCAAATCCCATATTCAAATGATTTAAGCTATTTGAATATGGTAGTTTGGATCAGTCAACATTTGTACAGCATAAAATTTCCCTTAGATAAGAAAACAGATTGATATTTCTGGGATTGAGTTGGCTCTGTTAGCTTCCTAATGATCCCTCCGGAGGAGCTGTTATTCAGCTAAACCCAAGACCTTGTAATGCCCTGGCTTATGAGCAGCAGTTGATTTACACACTCTGCCAAGTTTCCATGCCTTGAATCAGCAGCTCATGGGGCCAAGGTCGCCACTGCCCTGGCGTTGGGGAGAGTCAGAAAGGACAAATTCAGAAAGTCACCTTTAGCAGGAGTCCCGTTGGGGAGCTATTTCATTGGTGCAACTCTGCTTTTCGTATAGAAAAGAGCTTCAACAGCTTGCTTTGGGTTAGCACTGTTCTGCGTAGACAGATGGGAAAGCACACTTTCATCGATTAGCTATGTGTTGGCCTCAAGGCAGTATGTCAAAATGCTCTGCATTAATCAGAATGCCTCACGGATCCTGGGAAGTTGGAATCACAAGTTCTGTTTCCATTGTTTCTTAAGAACTTGGCTGGTCATCACAAACCCTGCCATCACATATGGGACGTTTTTTACATTGCAGTCTATGCAGGTCACACAAGAAGCTCAGTGCCAATTGGAGGAGAGACCTGTCCCTTCCATCCCTAGGGGAGCGCTATGCTGTGTTCTTTCAGTGACAATCATCAAATAACATGAGTTGGATAGTGTGACATGCAACCGGGAGCCACACCGTCAAGCCCAGGGAAAATCCCTGCGCCTGGAAAGGGCCTTGTTGCGCACCTGAGTCTAGTTCCACCTATGGTAACCACACTCAGGTGCCAACAATTAAAGGACTTTTAAAGACCCAGCAAAGGCTGCATGGGGGAAAAGGTTGTTTGATGTCTGGTGTATTTTGAGGTGGATCTTTCATTAAGTAACCTTTGTTTTCTTAGTTTGGGACATAGCCCTGAAGGGAGGTTTTATTTAGATGTCATATTTTGTTGCGTTCATTTGTATAAATTGGAAAAAGCCAAATATACAGCGTACTCCCTCCCCCTTTGTCTCCATCTCCAGCCGCTCTCTGCCCGGGCACGCCCCCGTGTGCTACAGATTCAAACTTCAGAAATTCACCACATTCTGAAGACTGATGCAGAGCATTTCTGCTGTTTTCCCCTATTGTACACTTGGTCATGAACCTGGTCACGGACAGCATATTGATTAACTTCTCAGTCAGGCATGTACTCTAGTAAGATGAAATGTCAACAACAACAAGAGGAACTTCACGTACTGTAGACAGTGAGTTTGACAGGCAGGCTCTTCATGCTGCTGATGGGGTTCTCCACCATGCAGTTGTAGATGTCGTCATCAACAATCAGGACGCGGGCTAGGGTGAGGGTCCTCTGGTCTGGCGACAGGACTAGGCGAGAGTCGTTGACCAGCGGCTTGCCGCCCTTCAGCCAGCTATAGACAACCTTAGTGCCATTGTCATGGGAACAGTTTAAGGTGAAGTGCTCGGTCAGCTCCAGCACGTTGGAAGCGGCCATGTGCACAAAGGGCCTAGACACAGGCTCTGTGGGAACATCCAGGAAGAGTGTGAGCGCAACATGGCCTTTCTTAAGAGCAGGGGTAGAAAATCCTGATCCTTGATGGCTGCAGTGTATGCAGGGTTTTTGGCTACATCTCATTCACCATCTGATTTACATCTAAGAACACCAGGTTAAATCAAATCTAATTAACAACTTGTCAGTTTAGAACAGTAACTTCACAGAACACCCCCTAGTGGCTAAAGCACTTCTGTTGTGGGATCCCTCAAATGCAACGTTTTCTGAAATGTTCAGTTTCTGACAATGCAGTTGTATTTTCGGTTTTCCCTTTTTGTTTCCGTGGTTTTATTTTTGTACCTCGTATATTGTTTACATGTTTTCTTTTTCTTTTTGTGTTTTATAGATTTGTTTGCATGCTTTGCTTTTGTATTTGTGTTTTGTGAGAATTTGTGTTTGTGTTTTTCTTTGTACTTTGGGGACACTGTAGATTTACATTTTTCAATTTAACTATGTCAGGAGATATTCAAACATAACAGCGTGTATCACTTGCCGTCCACCGTGAGATTGATGCTCCCCTCCCCGGTGAAGGTATCATCAGTGATGGAGATCTCCACATCATAGGCACCCTCGTCCGACAGCTTCAAGTTGTGGAGCAGCAGCGTGCCGTTCTCGAAGATTAGCACACGATCCCGGTACTCCGGGCGCAGGTTGCCAATTACCTCGGCGCCGAGGGACTGTACCACTGTCACGGGTTTGTCTTTCTTCAGCTGCCACTTGATGACGGGCCGGTCGGTGCTGGTGCTGGTGTAGCGGACTGAGAGCAGGGCCTCTCCTCCCAGTGTCCCCCTAATCAGGGGGTCCTGGCTGGTGATGTTCACCCCCCGCACCTCCCCTGTGCATAGAAAGAAGCCGTATAAATTCAACTTTCCCCCAGAATGCTAAGGAAACAGCATGTGATGATCATAAAAGTCAGGTCTCAGCATGCCTTGTCTAAAAGAATGTAATAAAAGTATAAAGTACAAAAATACCAATAACATACATTTATGATCATCTTTAGTTATCAATTAAACGGAACAGCTCATATACACATTACAAAGCACAATTTAATAGGAAAAATATGTTGGATTTTTATAGCTAGAGAAAGAAGGCTGGAGGAGTCAAAGGTAAAGGAAACATAATAAACTTTATCACTATTGGCTGACACATACCATTTGGTTTTTAAATAATTGTTTTAACATTGTGAGAATGTTATGCATAAGTAGGGACGTCATTAGAGATTCATGGATAGGGGGGCTAAGCCTCTTTTAGGGGGGTCTGGGCATACTCCCCCAGGATTTTTTTTAAAGCCCCCAAAACGTCTTTTCATCATGTATTTTTAGATTAACAACTGGTGTAAAATCTATCAAAATAAGGTTTTTTTTTGGTCAAGGTTGGTTAAAAGTATACCTGTCTCATAGTTTGTGTTAGACGCTGATCTAATATGACTTAGAAAATAAGGAAAAATATAAATAATTAGGAATAAAATCTGATAATAAAAAAAAGGAAGAGCCCAAACAAATATTACAGCCTATACTACAGAACTGCTCCTGCTTCTCTCTTTTGATGCTTATTTTGTGGGTGGACGCATCAGAGTGTACCTCCTATTTTAAAGGTGGCAAAGTGGTCAATGACACGATTGTGGCTTAGTGGCTCAAGCCTTTTCTGACCCATTGTCTGACACAACCAGGATTGCAGCCGGTGCAGTGCACTAAAGGACCTTTCACAAGAGCAGCTGCTCACAGGAATTGTGAGGGCAACCTGAATGATTTCTTCAGAGAAAGAAACCAGGAGGTTATGCACAGCAGGCATATCTTTAGGAGGACATCCAGCCTCTCTTTTCTGGGCAAGAAAGTTTCTGGTCACCAGCATCTCTTCTGTTTTAACATCAATACCGTAGTGCTTGGCAAAATCAGTTAAGCATGATGTATCTAGGATGTTTTTTGAGTTGGAGCTGCATACCTGTATCCTTTGAGCAAACCTGCATCTACAGTCGAGAATCGCTGGTCAAGCTCACAAACCATCCTGTCCAAGCAGGGCAGCAACATCTCTGTTTTCATTGTTTGGGAATATGACAATTCTGTGCCTAAACCCAAGGAGGTCTCCACCACAAAACCCACCATTTTCCTTTGATTGCGCTTTCTTGCTGCATCTGCCTCTGGAATATTGTGAATTTTATTGCTTTGGTTCTGTGGCAAATGCATCTGTGTGTTTGAATGACAGCAATTGAGTAAGAAAAGATATGTGCTTGATGTTACGTCCTCTGTCTCATTTATAGTCTGGCACAGATAGCAAAACTACATTAAATACAACGTTAATTAGATATCATCGCCACATAACTTATGTCGAATTTAAAAGACACCATAAACGTTACCGTTAGCTAGCTCGCAACGTATGTAACACTGTAACTTACACTCTCACATAAAAACGTATGGGTTAACAAAGCTTTGATTATGACCAAAGTCAATAGTAGTGCATATTCTCTCTCTCTGTTCTAACTTAACACAAATTCACGTCGTAACCTATCTGCACGAATCCCTCCTTTCAGGGCCTTTCACCTTTTCCTAACTGTCACTAGCGCGCGCACCAGATCCTAGTGCCGCCCGGTAAGAAATTTAAGATGCAATGGAAGGGTTGAAAGAAAAAATTGAAAGAAATCACAGAGAAAATATATTGACTGTTATATTGATTTATTTGGGGGGGGGCTACTTCATATTTTTGGGGGACTAAATCACCCCCTGAAATAGGCCAAGCGACGTCCCTGTGTAAAAGCTAGGATGTGCCACACTGTGTAGTGTCTTTGGGAATCGTCACATGCCTTGAGAAGCAGATTAAACAAAAAGTAGTAGGTTAGAAATTAACTCCTACAGAGGCTTGTATAATGTACTTACAGAAAAACGGCTTATATTTTCCCAGGGCTGTGAAACAAAAAGACTGAGCGTGACTCACAATTTGATTGTTGCTGGAATGTCAGATGGGAGGTAATTAGCGGGATGTACCCGCTCATTCAAAGCAGGTTAAAACAGGGAGCAGCAACCACAGTGCATTAGAAATGAAGAAACATATGTACGGATAAAATTATTTTCCTTTTCCTTCTTTGTCGGATATGTTTAAGGTAGGAAAAAATGTGGTGTTCAGCCCTGCTTTGCCGCTGTCACATGGGAAACAATGCTCCGCTGAGAATTCCACACAATGGGGCCATTTTATTGCTCACACAGGAGACAGCTACTACCATCTCGATGAAGCATGCAAAGTGAACAAATTAGTAAGCAAAATTCAACCAATCAGAAAACTGGCTAATAGGAAGTGCTTATTCAACCTCACTAGAGAGTAAGGGTCTCCGGCCAAGCCCCATCCCCTCCCTGCCAGGCAGCGAATTCAGCCCCTGGCACCTGCCCTCCTCTGCCAGGGTGGGTGGACACGTGGGAGAGAGCCTGCAAGGCTTTCCTGTGTTGCCCTGGCAACTGCTCTCTGTTCAACAGAGCTCGCCAGCTTGGACAAACAAAGGCCAGGATTGTTGAGGCCGGTTTCCTCTCGGACAGCTCGTCAAAAGGCCCTCTCAGAGAAGCAGTGTCTTTATTTGCGATTGGACAGCTTGGAAACACTGGGGTCCAGTGATTTGATGAGCAGCTCGGGACAGTGACGTGACACACTAGTGCGGTCGCCACACCTGGAGCATGGTAGAGCACAGCTACAAACGCTCAAAGGCTCAACATCTAAACAGCTCCTCAGACCATGCTAGGCCAATCACACATCCCTAAGCTCCCCACTCCTCCCTCTTGACCCAGTCCACCTATGTGACTAAACACTCTTGCATCTCACAAGGTGGTCAGGGTGATGGACAGGGGTGGGCAGAGGATTCTGGCTTTCCCAGTGATAAGTACCCCTTCCTGACTCAAGAGCTGACAGTGAAATGAATCCCTCACAACCGCAAGGATTAAATGCATCGTTATTTGGCAGACCTAACAGCCGAGTGACTCAGGCAGGGGTCCATTCCAATCATTTGCAAGTCAGTATATGGGATAGTTGGGCTTTAAGTTCTGCCTAGCGACTAATCACTTGAGGGATATTGTCCCTGGAGAAATTCCGACGTGGTTCCATGCTCCAGGGTATAACAGCCACCAGGCAATTGGTTCAGGGAAGCCTCAGGAACAAAACAGGAATGTGCTCTCACCGCCACCATATCCATGAGTGATAGCATGTCTATATTTTAGTAGACTTAAGTAGTTTATTACTCATTTTTCCGAGATGAAGCTACCCTGGGTTTGACCTTTTATTATGAGTATTGCGTTTTAATTATTTCCTTGAGGATAAACAAAATTGGACCGTGTGGCAATATTGTAAATATTAAAATATATAACAAAGTAAGAAACCTTTTCGCCCTGTCACAAATAGGCTATCAATAAAAATCCTGGGAATTGTAATACTGAAAATGCTTACGTGTTGTAACTGTAACTGGCAACACAGCTGCACACAATTGACCCTGTATAGCTCAATGACTTCTTCAAATACACAATTTCAGTCTTACATGAACATAATATTAAGAGGCCTAGAAGATTGTCGCATTGCTATTCACCGCATGTCGCAGATCTGTAGCGATGGTAACAGGTGTGAGAATATATACTTTTAAAGCTGAGAGGTGCTATCTGGCCACACATTGCTAAATAGATTTGGAAACATTTGGAATGAATTCTTGTTTTGGGTTTAAGAATGGACCTAAAGCTTTCTAGATACCGTCTATTGAAAGAGTTGGTGGTAGTATTAGTAATTACATTACAACAGATAAGAAAGTTTGAGGTCTGTGTTTAGTTTTTTCAGAAAGCCTTTCCCTATCAATAATCTGTCACAGTTTGTTTTAAGGCAGTAAGGCACCCAAGCAATCAATTAAGATCCTTATACTTGTACATAGAAAACAGTGAAAGAACACAAATATTTCTGCACAAAGAGTTAAACTCTCTCCTGTATATCAGAGTTTGAGGAATTTCATCAGAGCCCCAAATATAAAACAACTAGAAAGAAATCCCCAAACTCAAAGCGGGAAACAGCTTTGCCATACAGAACCTTTTCAGATTTTCTCAGCCTTTCTGTCCTCGCACAGACTTTCAGCCACACACCTAATCACTTTCTCTCCCTTTAGCCCCTACCATGGAAGTTTACCAGTCACCATGATTCCTTAAACCAGCAATTTAAAAAATAAATAAAGCCATATCCAGCGAATAAAGTAAGTGGGCTTACTTACCCGAGCGGGAGGAAAAGAGCAGGCAGAGGATTGGCAAAACTGCTGGAGCGGCCAACGCTTTGGAGAAAGCCTCCCTCTCTGCCTTCATCTTGGGTCCTGCACTGGGTTTCTCTCCCAGACAATTAGCATGATTTGTCCACTCTGGGCACGTCTCTGAAAAAAACTGCACAGAGGGGTTTGTGAAAGGCCGGGCTTTGCCCAGAGCAGTCAACGCATACAGGGCTCAACCATGACAAAGTGCAGTGTGTGTGTGTGTGTGTGTGTGTGTTTGCGAGAGAGAGTTTCTTTGTAAGAGTATGTAAGTGTGGGTGTGTGCATGTGTGCAGCTTGCCATTGAATAAAGTACCCTGGTCTTCTTATACCCATAGTGAAAGGAAAGACTTTGATTTTTATTTAATATTTGAAAGCTCTGTAGCTCCAGTTTGGAAAGTAAACCATATATGATTTTCATGGTAGTTCCTGCAAAGAAATTTTAACGTCAGAATTTAAGTGTTTGGAGACTGAATGGCAGTTTAGGTTAAGATATACTTTTCCTTTTTGAAATTTTAGAATCACCAGTTGTGTTTATGCATTTTGGCCCATCTCCATGACTTCAATTGCCACATGCAGGATGAGTACAATGACAAGTCTCCTCCAATCCTATTCGCCTTCAAGCCACCCTTCGAATTTATATACTATGGGCTCCACAGCTCACAAGGGGAGGTTCAGCTGTGAAAGAGAGGGGGGAATGATCTGCCCAGCCTGTTCAGAGTTCGGACACAGGAGGAACAGCTGCCTGGAGGTGGAAGACAAGAAAAGGAGGGATGAAGAGGACTAGGTGAGCCAATGGCCGCGCCCAGCCCTACCAGGCCGACAGGGGAGTTGTTTCCCGAAACGGAAGAGGCCTCCTTGGCTGGCCAAGTTAGGAAAGTGCTTTGGAGCCAAAGCGATAGACCTGCTGGGGGACCCTTGATGAATCTAGTGGAGACCCGTGTCCAGGGGTCGAGAGTCCCAGCCAGGGCATGCCACAAGGGATCTCCAAAGCAGCTGGGCCCTGCCATCCATGCCCTCCCCGGGGGAGTCTCGTTGTTGGCACTCCCATCCTCTCCAGATGGCCCGTCTCGCGTCCTGCCCAAACCCACTTGATGTGAAACTGCTGCCCTCACACATAACCGCGGTATCAACCGACAAGGTGATGAGTTCATCACGTCCATAAACATCTGCTCTTTGCTCTCCATTTCCAGTCAATTCGTGCCACCTCATAGAAAGCATATTGACAATCAGGACGAATGCTTATGGCAGCCCACCATTATCTGCAGAAGATACTTGGACCTCACCGATGACAACACCACCCCCCGCCCCGATCACAACTGACGATACTGAGGAGGGGAGAGGCTGCATGGGTTTTTTTTATTATGTCAGAGCTCAGGGATATAAAGAGAGACAGGAGACTGGACAGTGCAGAAGCAGTGGGATTAAACCAGGAAGGAACAAGCATGTTTTTTCTCTGCTATTAAAAAAAACACTTAAGAGTGGAGAGAGGGAAATGTTGGGAGGGAGGGAAAGAAAGGACCATGGGAACTGCTACTGAGAAAATATATGCTCTCGTCCGACTAAAGTAAGACGTTTAATTCAGTCTGACATTTAGAGTCAGAATTAATGGCTGAAGACAGGATTCTTTTCTTGGGGTTGTGTGGGAGGAGTGTAGGGTGGGGAGTGCGGGAGGGTGGGATGGTGCCTTGCTTGCAAAGTAGAGATGAGAGTGAAGATCCCAGGGAACTGAATAGAAACTATTTCCCTTTGTTGAATGTACTCATTTAGATTTATACACAAATCACCTGCCAACGAAAAACCCCTAAAACTTCCCCAATGGGGAGTTCTGACAGCTTTTACATATTTATATTGAAAATTTGGGATCTCTCTTAATATGTAGTAAGTCTGTAATCGCTGATGATGGTGTTTAAGTATCATAAAAATGCATTTGAACCATACGTGTGACTGAGAGCACTGAGAGCCCTGGCCTGTCTCTTTAAGGACAGTCCAACACTCAGCTGACCAGACACAAGCCTCAGTTTGCTCTAGTAGCAAGGAGGGCCATCTCAAAGCACCTGAGGCCTGTTCATACATATACGTGTACACACACATGCACACACACGTCCAAAACATTCACAAAAATATACGCATGTACATACACCATTGAAACACAAATGCACATTTACACAAACGCATACTCAGAGCTGCACACATAGATACACATACAAGGTCTATTCATAAGCACACATGGTAATGGCATGTCCACCAGCAGGCCTGAACCAGAAAGCCTTGCCGACCCTTTGTTTTAGATGTTTGTCATGAGTCGGTTCTGTTCGATCATTACTCATTTTGTTTGTGAAAAGTAACTTGTGGTTAGATTTGGTTGATTTTTTTATTTACACACAATATGATCAATATCCAAAGTCCAAGAACTAGCACATTGCCTGGTGGCATGCCACAGGTATATTTCTTATACAAATATCAAATAACATCAATATATGTCAGTATGCAGTAAAATGTTATATTCATTTTTATTATGTAAAAATTTTTATAATGTTTTAAATATGTTATGCATATGTAGTACACATGATTTTGCTAAATATAACTATGTAAATAATATTTCAGTTCTGATACATAGACATATATAGAAAATGCCGACATTTTCCACATTTATGAGTTTATTTTCCACCCCAGGCAGTCGCTCACATGGACTCCTCAGTCCAAAGTCCTAAACCTCTGTGCCACTATACGTCAGTGGGAGACACTACTCTCTTCCCGACAATCAAAGCCACAATGTTGTCAGAAATGTTTATCTCAACCTATAGTGCTGAGGATGAAAGTCCTACATGGCCTCTTTCATCTTCAAAGTGCCTTTATCAGCAAATTAGGTGTGTAATCGAGGACATTGGTCGCATTGTCTGTCAGGGAGACCCGGTCACTGGTGGACTAGCCTCTGATTGCAGGAAACTCAACCAATCAGGTTGTCCCAACCAGTCAGCTTTGGACATTTCAGTGAATGGATAATATATTGTAATTTATCTTCAGAAATGAACAAATAACCAAGGAATACATTTACCACTATGCATACTGCGGTATATTTAGTTTTATTTAAATCCCAGTTATTTCCTTTTATATACATATATACACACACACACACA